>QVIE01000628.1:0-25905 GCA_013387415.1 Panellus pusillus | reverse complement strand
TCTCCGCTAACAGAATGGACAGACATCTATCGCATCGTATCGAGCAAGTCACTCGAGCAGTCGAACAACCCTGTCGATGCTCCCGGCCCCAGCATCAGCGTCGGGCCCAGCGTGGACGCCAACGCCGCCCAAGGAAGCAAGTGCTGCTGAGGCGGTGTAGTGGGACATTGGGTGCCTGCGGCGAGGGTTGTTGCTGTATGGAGTCGCTGAGGGTTTTCCGTGCAGGCACTTGTTTCTGTAGAGTTGCAGCGCATCTTCACTGTACTACTAGCGCAATCTTCGCGGGGCCCGAATCCTTCTCCTTTCGTATCTTCGTTTCCTCATAAATAAATTTATTGTACCTTCTCTCTGTTCGTTACTACCTATGTATATAGTTCTATGGCTACCGTGCTACGTCTCTGGCGAAAGTCTGCAAAATATCAACGGAAGTGAGTGCAAGATCTGCTCCGAAACGAGGAACTTAGGCTCAATGCGCCGGCCCTGTTATATCCACGCCGGTCGCAACTCTGTCTAGCGACAATTTATTGCGTTCTCGCCGGGCATGGGAAAGAATGTGATCGAGGTATGATCACTTCGAGGTGAATCAGATGGAGAATGCCCCGGCATCACATGGAAGCGCTCATTCCCTCCAGGTTCAGAAGCGCCCAGGTGCGAGACCGAGTCCAATCAAGTCAGCGTCCGTTTCAATCTACGAAGCGCCGACGTCGACTTGTTGTTCTTCGATTTTTCTTTTTCGGCCGCAGCGGAAGGTCGACGCCTCGGTTTTGTATTAGACGAACCAGCCGCTGGGGGCTCTGGCTCGCCTCTGGAGGAAAGCGGCGTCGGCGGTTGGACTACGACTGGAATCGACTCTGTGACCGCGGCCTCGGCGACTTCCGCAAATACCATACGTGGTATCGGTCGAGGAGCCAGCATCGGTGACGCCGGAGAAGATGGAGGGGGGACATCGCGAGCTTGCCAGGTGCCCGGGATCAAGGCTATCGGAAGGAGCCACGTCGCCGTGAGTATGACTCCGTGACCTGCGTACGGGATGGTGAGAAGAATAGAAACAGCCGCGGAGGAAGGTAAGTACCTCGGTCAAAGCCCTTGATAGTGGACCAGCTCCAGGAGATGAATGTGCCGATGTAGCTTATGAAAGGAATCAACCGCTGGAGGAGGACCATAGCGGACTGAAGCGGTGGCGGAAATGACGAGACCGGAAGGTTGGAGAAGAACCAAGTTAAAGCAGCCGTGATTGTCGCGGCTTGTTTAGTGGCTTCGACGGATTGGTCGTTGAGGATGGCCAGAACGGGCGGTGGGAGATAGCTTAGTTTGAAAGAAGGAGAGAATGAGGACCATGCTTGAAATCTAATTCAATCGACCCACATGCGGTATCCCCACCACATCGTCTCGAAAGAGAGTTTAGTCGTTGAAGGTTTCCAGACGCGTTGAACCGGGACCTCTTTCCTTTCCTCCGCAACGTCGAGTGGAGGCTCAGGGTCAGCTCCGCTCTGGGAAAGTTGGGAAGGGGTCACATCGGGCGCTGTCGCCTTCCATTCATTGAATGGCCAAAAGGTTGGCCAAACGGCCCACGAGGCAAACACCCACCTCACCGGTGATGGGCCGTCTGGAACGATAGCTATGTCTTCCAAAGCAGCAAGCTCAATCACAGAATCTGCGCTCGGAATCAGGGGGGAGTACATCATAACGCTGGACCTGTTAGATCCAGCGTGGTCGCTCTGGATATCGATGCTGCCTGTGCCCGTATCTCCAGGTCTGGGTGGTTCGATAGCGTCCAGCATACTCCACACGCTCTGTCGTCTGCCATCGGAACCGCTCATGATACTGGGGTTCGAGAGGAGAGAGATGAGCTCTGGGTCCTGGATCCGAACAGCGCCAGGAGGAGGAATGGGACGTCCTTCAGAGTCCACTACTGGGGGAGTATTGGAGACCGAAAGAAACCGCGAAGAAATGGCCGGCAAGGAATTCACCAGACCACGTATCTTTCTCGCAATGAAGGTCTGTTGTGAGAAAGCGGGAGCATCGTCCTGGACATCTGCTTTAGACGGTTTGTTGAGTTTGCCACTTCGTTTCAAAGCGGAAGAGAGAGCTTTATGAAGTTCCGGTGATTCAGGGGGTTTTTGCTTCCATTTCGAAGGCAGTTTTCGCAGATTCTCCTCAGTAAGACTCGAGGCAGAACGGGAGGAAGATGTCTCCGTAAGCTGCTCGTCGCAGTGATTCCCCAGTTTACTCGGGCGTTTGGGTATGCTGCCCGAAGACTGTGCATACGTTCTGGGATACAAATCTCTGCTCCTTTCATAAGATGGGCGTGAAGAAATCTTGTCCGTTGCTGGTGCTGCCTTGGAGCTCAGTTGGGTAACAGACATGAGGCCACTTGTTTTCTTACACGGTCACATGCCATTTGGCAATCTATGGTGACACGCAACTTGAACAGGGGCGATGACTCTATCGAGCCAGTTTTATGGATAGAGCGTGTCAAGACTTTTACGATTGTCCTGTTATTTGAGCTTTTCAGCTCCATACATGCAGTGTACCCAATAAGCGACAGCATCCGATACACAGTCAAGCGCAGAGATAAACCAGCTTTCTAAATCCACCTACGCGGAGTACATACAACTCGTCCACGATTTTCTTCCGCGTGTTCTACAATGAAGGCGAATTTTCTTTGATTGCGAAGTCGACGAGGACATGGAGCCGGCAGCATGTAGCACTTTCGACGAGGCGCGTCTTGACGTGACTGGACGCAAAAATCCAACAGACGGGTCTGTGTGCGCATATGGCATGTCTTTGGCTAGTCCCGAGGGCGATGACTTCGACGAGGAATGAGATCACAGGTGCTACAGACAGCAAAGTTTGAGGAAGGAACAAGAATTTCGAGAGAGGGTAAGAAGTTTTGAAGGCCTGCATTATGGTGTCACTGTGTGCGATACCAATTCAATTTTCAGTAAGAGCATTCTGCAGAATAACCGGGACTAGACGCCGTTCCTTTGTGCTGGAGCTTCGAGTTGCCACTGGGCAACAGCGATCCTTACAGCGGACTTGGGAAACAGACCTCTATCGCCGAAGCTGGGCGAAAGAAAAATAGTCCGTTATCCAAATTTACTAGCTGAGATTCGAAATCCATCGAGAATCGGTGGTGGTGGCGGTTCAAGTTCAAGAGTAACAGCCTTCCTTTTTGGGAAACTCTGCCCTCAGCCTTTACCGCGTACCCTTCATCTAGTCCCATGTACACGAAGTATCATGGATCTTGATTCGCTTTTCCATGATGCTTCTCTTTCATCCCTGCTCGGCGTTACAGGTCCTTTGCGCGTTTGCCACCATCCTAACCCCACGAGCCAAAAGGCTCATGTCGTTTTACGACGCGTTGAACTGTCCCAAGAGTCGAGCGACCATGTACAGAACGTCGCATATTTCAAGTTATTTGCCAACAAAAAAAATAAGCTTCCAGCCTGGCAAAGAGCTTTTGCTAACTATCGCCTCTGGCGACGATCGATTCAAAGACCGCATCGCCGTATTTGAGGGGAATCTCACGGGATCAGACAATGATTCAGACCATGAAGGTACAACCCAGGTCCAGGAGGAGCCGCAAGTTATTCAGGAAGAGGAAACGATTCCTGAACCTGTTCCTGAATCCGTTGTCCCTCCAAAGATGCGCCGGCAATTTTGGACGAAAAGAGTCGAAGAGGTGAGCCCTGTCGTAGGTGAGTTGGATTTCCTTACTCCTTCATCGGCTTCGTGACGTCGCTTTGCAGCTAAAGCACCTGTTGCTCATGCATCGGTTGGCACACAAACGCAACTCATCGCCACTTCTTTTTCTGTGCAAACTGATTCTTCACCCCAATCCCTTCCGCCTGTCCAGAAATACTCTTCCAGGGCCGTGCAAACGGATATCCCCACATTGTCGAACTATGCTAATTTACATGTCCAAACGGATCTCATTCTATCTCCCACTAAAATGGCCCGTGTAGACCTTGACGTGGGTGTCGTGTTATTTCCAGTTTGGGCGTGCTAACAACATTCAGGCCGCGCCGCATGACGATTCCATGCAGCTTCGCCCTCTTCAGCCAGTGCTCCCCTGTTTTCTGCCCAGATTCCCAGGGCCCGAGAACCATCCGAGCATATGGCGATGTCTCCAGCGTCTGAGGACATGGTGATGTCTCCCGTTTCCGTAAAAGCGGAGGAAATCGAGTGGATCGTCCCCTTTGCCTCCTCCGTTCTTCCGGCGAAGATCAAAGAGGAAACTGTCGAGCAGAAGGTTTTCTCTATCTTGCCCCCAGCGATTGCCACGTTTGACGTGGACCGTTCAAAAGAGTGCGCGCCGAATTCTTCTGGTGCGAGAATCTCTTTTGTTTCCGGCGGGCTTGTTACCGACTTGCTTGGTGCGGTAGCGTTACCGAAGAAGGTTCCCGAGACAACGAAGACGGAGCCCCGAAGTGTCGACGATGCCCATGTATTCCAATCCCCTCCCGATCAGAATCTTCTTCCCGCGAAAGCATGCAGCAATGCCACCTGGTTCCGTGCTGCAAGGAAGGCCGAAGAGCTAGCTACTGCTAATCAGCATTTGGCGACTGTCGCGGTAAATGTAGACAGAGTTGGTGAAGGCCTATCTTCTCAGGTTCAGCCGATCCAGACGGGACCCGCACTGCAGCCAAGTTCACTCCCCACTTCACACCGGCGCCCATGGACAGAACATTCGTATCTGGAGCCAGGATAGCACCCCAGGTTCCTTCCCCTGTGCTCCCGGAGTCTCGTTCATACTCCAGCGCGAGCATTATTCCTCGAAAGGAGATGAAACAGCTTAATCAGACGCAACAGAGAGCACTCCGGGTTGATTCGACATATGCAAGTACCTCGTCGCTGCCTCCGGGGCCCAGCTCGGAACCACCTGCGCAACCCAGCTCAACGCCGCCTCCGGAACCCAGAGCGCTCGCATCCATCTCATCAGGCCCTGCGTCTAATCCCCTGAACATACGCCCTTCGAAGCTGAGGCTCGCACGTCCCATGGGTACTGCGCCGATGAAAGCCAAGAAACCGGTCGTAGTGGGTCCTGGATGGCCGCCCCGCTCTAGCAATGAGAGCGCGACTTCTACTTCGACTTCCTCTGGCATCAACTCTAGACGCGCAACTGCTCCAGGCGCGGCTTTGGTGAACCATTTGTCACCCTCTCCGCCTCCCACCTCTTCTACTGCAGCTACGAACACCGTCAACAAGGGGGAATGCATTGGCAGCGAAATATCCGTGCCGTCTTTGACGATAATCCGTCTTCTGGTAAGTCATCGGCCAGCGGGAAGGAGCGGGACGATCGGGCTGTGGCTGGTGAGGGACCCTCGGCGTCGCGTGGCCAGAGGCGCTCACGCATGAGGTGGGTGCAGGTGCCCCGGGCACCGGTGGATCTGGCGCTGTATGTGGACGTTCAAGCCTCTCCGCCTCCCACCTCTTCTACTGCAGCTACGAACACCGTCAACAAGGGGGAATGCATTGGCAGTGAAATATCCGTGCCCGTCTTTGACGATAATCCGTCTTCTGGTAAGTCATCGGCCAGCGGGGAGGAGCGGGACGATCGGGCTGTGGCTGGTGAGGGACTCTCGGCGTCGCGTGGCCGGAGGCGCTCACGCATGAGGTGGGTGCAGGTGCCCCGGGCACCGGTGGATCTGGCGCTGTATGTGACGTTCAAGGCACGTCATTAACTCCAGAGGCGACAGCAGGAGAGACGACAGACGCGGGCGAGGCATCAACGGTCGGGCGCCCCTTGCTGCAGATGTCCAGTGCCGGTCGGGTGTGGTCGGTTTTGGTTGGCGCGCTTGAGGGCGGAGGGGAGGAAATGCGCCTTTCGGCACCTGAAGACGGGGGCCCATCCGTGGGGCCAGACGCCTCCCCAACGGAACCGGCGAAGGTCCGTATTCCAGTCAAGACGGACCCGGAGTTGCTGGAGAGTATGTCGATCAGTACGTGTCGTGTCGCCGTGAAAACGGCTCCGACGCTACTAGAGAGGATGTCTGAGGGCAAAGCAGACGACATAGCAGACACTGAGGACGCACCTCTCCTTCCCCGGTTGTTCTCTCCTCAGGACCGGCCGCAAGTATTGGAGAATACATCTCAACTGAACTCAGACAATCATATCACTAAACCCAGGCGTCGGAGACGTTACAAAAAATCGCAACCTCTCGGTGTTGCTGAGCCCGCCAGCTTATTGCCTGCGGCGCACCCCTCACTCCCATCTAAGCCCCCGCCTGCGACTTCTGGATTGCCGCTGCGAGGGATAAAGCGAGAACGCGCGGATTCGCCAGATCTCTGGACTGCACCAGGCGTTGTTCGTGTTCAGCCAACCTCTGATTCTCGAGCCTATGGTAGGCGACCGCCTTCACCAGACCTCTGGACAGCACCGGATGTTGTACGCATCCTAAGAAAGCCCGCCATCGAACCTCGGAGTATTGAGCGTCCGACGTCACCAGAGAGCACGGTGTTTATCCAGGGCCGCAGTAAACGATGGTCCACCATCAGCTGGACGCATTCCGAAACGCTGAGAGGCGACGGCGATCTCGGGATCCGCAAGATAGCATTCAACTCGGATGCTTCGTATATCGCGCTACATTGTATGTCGTTTTATCGTTTTTTTCCTTGTACGTGAGTTTGGGTACGCATAGGTTGGGACCACACGCTGCGAGTATGGGATAATTTCACTCGGCGAGAGATCGCGTGTCTCTTGCACGACTCACAGGTTATCGAGCTTGCGTGGGTAGGCGGCGAGGCGGCGGTTCTGACCCTCTGCGAGGATGGTGTGCTGGGAAAGTGGACGTGGACGGTGGGTTGATATTTGGTGTCCATTATGCGTCTCTTACTCTCCCTCTCTAGGGTGCGACCCGGTGGAAATGGGACCGCATCCTCGACGTAGGCTCAGAGAAGCGGGCTGACGAGGACAAAGTATGTCTCGCCTTCGTGCGAGATCGAATCGCCATTGCGTTGCCGCAGATAGGGGTCAAAGTGTGGGCTTGGTCTAAGGGTGCACCTATCTGTGACACAGAAAATGAAATTTGCTGACTCTATGCATTGCGGCAGGTTCATGGGTAGCTCAGCGCTCGATCGCCCGCACTCACGTAACGGCGCTCAAGTTCGTTGATGGCGGTGATGCTCTGATTGGTGGGACGCGGGACGGTGTTGTGTTCGCTACCCGCCCTGTCAGTTTCCCTGCGCTCATCAGTCGTGTCGTAGATGGCACTGCGCAGTGCCTAACGGAACCATGAGGGCGTATGCATTCTACAGTCAAGCATGTCAGTGGCGCCCTGGTTTCTAAACTGCCATTGGCTAATCAGGCTTGATAGCGCGTCGATTGACATAAACCCTCCGGGCACGCATGCACTTATCACGCAGAAGGGCGGCTCGGCGTGCCAGATCAGTCTAGGATCGTTTGAAGAAAAGCGTATCAAAGCATCGTATATGGACCCAGACGTGCGAGAAGCAGCGTTGGGCGCAATCTTTGCGTCGCGGGGTACGACGGTACTTTTCGGTGCGGTGGATGGATCCCTCCTAGTGTGGGATGCACAGAAATCCGAGATCATGTACGAGATGGAGCATCCAGAGGGTGAGATTGATTGCCATTCTTCTATGATATCTGCGAGCTGACGAGGCGAATGCACTCATAAATGAAGGTCAATTGATCCAGGCAGTGGCTGTGAGTGCATGAACCCAAAATTACTGGTGCTTGAATCAAAACGTAACACAGAACTGCGATGGCATCGTCACTGGGACGCATGGGTTTGTGTTGACGGGAACGCGGCAAGGGCACTTGATCTGGTGGCCGCAACCGCCTGTTCAGGGTGAGTCGGCCAATGTGGTTGCCACGGAAGGACTTTTGTTAACGTGCTGAGCAGCGGAGAAATCTCAAAGCGCAAGCCGGAAGCGGGCAAAGGTCAGATAGTTGCTGCGAGTATTTCCATTTTTGAGCGCCGGGTAAATAACGTGCTCTCGATTGAGCTCTTTCTACCATCCGCACAAATGTCTTCTTTTTTCCGTGCGAACGAAGATTCGGATGCTTCTGGTGCCTTGAGTGGCTGAGCCTCGACCTGCGGATTGCATGCGCCTAGGTACATGCGTTCTTCGCGCGCACACGACTGGATTGGAGGGCGTTTGGACGGAGATCAATTATGCTGGCGGCCGCCGAACTGGGAGAACTATGTAGTACCCAGATTCTTCCAAAAATTGCTGCAGCATCTGGGATGACCTGAGGATTATCTTTGAAAATTTCAAAGCTTCACCGAGTGTTTCAAGGAATATTTGGATTTGTAGTGGTTGATCGACTCTGTAACCAATCCCTTCAGATTGTCGGCGGCAGCCCTCCCGTTCTTGCTGTACGTCCCTCTGTTGTCGTGGCCGTCCTCCAACTTTGGTTCTTACCGTTTCCTTCCCGTTTCGCCCTTTTTTTCGACAGACTCTAGTTTCAGCTGACTTTACCCGAGGTTGATTTGAGTATCGACCTTGCAAGATTTGCGACAGTGCAGGCGACCAGTATATCCAGTTTACTGTGAGTTCAAGTCCACTCGGTCATTGTCGAAGGTTGTGGCTGGCTCTACCCCTCCGTCGTTGCGGACACCGCCTCGAGGCTCTGCCTCTTTCCACTGGTTACCACGCCAAAACGCATCACGCCCCTCTATTCCGCGTCTCACCTTCTCGCTTTTTCACGACTCTTACAACCTGGTCACAGTCTCCTCAAGCCGTGCTAGATTCCTTTCGGCAGTATGCAAACTATCAAGTGTGTAGTCGTCGGGGATGGTGCTGTCGGAAAGGTGCGTCGCCTACTTTACATCCTCCGCCTCACTAATTCCGTAATTCAGACTTGTCTCCTCATCTCGTATACGACCAACAAATTCCCCAGTGAATACGTTCCGACCGTGCGTTGTCAAGGGACCCCTATTGCGCACGTACACAACCGCTTTTCTAGGTCTTCGACAACTATGCAGTCACTGTTATGATTGGGGACGACCCTTACACACTAGGTCTCTTTGACACAGCCGGTCTGTCTCAGTCTTTGTACCCTTTTCGCAGGCTGGCTGACGGACTAACCGTGTTTTAGGTCAGGAGGATTATGATCGCCTCCGCCCACTATCATACCCGCAGACCGATGTCTTCTTAGTCTGTTTCAGTGTAACGTCCCCTGCCTCGTTCGAGAACGTCAAAGAGAAGTGGTTCCCAGAAGTGCACCATCACTGCCCCGGCGTGCCGTGTCTCATCGTCGGGACGCAAATTGATTTGCGAGATGATTCTCAAGTGATTGAGAAGCTAGCAAGACAAAAACAGCGGCCGGTCACGAATGAACAGGGCGAGAGGCTCGCACGGGAGCTGGGCGCTGTCAAGTACGTCGAGTGCTCGGCACTGACGCAGAAGGGGTTGAAGAACGTTTTCGATGAAGTGCGTCTTGTTTATTTGCGCCGTGTGCTATTTCGTGCCGCTTACATTTTATCAGGCGATTGTAGCCGCCCTGGAGCCGCCAGTTGTCAAAGGCAGGGGAAGAAAGTGTCTCGTCCTTTAGACAGGAGCCTCTCGGATTCATCACTTCACGAATTACTCTTACGCCCGCGACAGCTTATTACTTATCTCTGGTACTGTCGTATATCCACTTCCCTTCTATCTGCTTTCTCTAGTTAAATTCATACCTTCATGTCTCTGACCAGCTACCTAAGTCAACGTTCTTTACTCCGGCAGGTGCTTCTTGCCGGCAGCCATGGAACAAATTAATTTTGCGTCATGCACGCGTTCGACGGAAACAAAGAATACCCTCCTTGGAGCCAAGTCGTGTTTTTCACCCAGCTGCTCAGGTGCTCATGGCTGGCCTCGTCAACTTGGACTATTGGCACGCTGATCCAGAAGGCTTCAACATGAATTCCTCGTGCATGACGCGTGCAACGGTAAGGGTTGGGTTCCTGGGCCTTTTTTGACGTTGCGAAGCATCTGTCAGAATGCACGGCCTAGGCATATCATAACACGATAGATGTGATTCCTGTGCTACCAATGTCTGTGTATACATCAGGAACTCCAAAGCCAGCGACTAATTGTTCTAATCAGCGCTTGAATAAGTTATCGATAACCCAAAGAGCACCGGACGCGGGGCATGGAAAGGATGGGGGAAGGGTTGGTAGAGAGAAAGGAAGAGGGCGGTGAAGGCGGAGGGCTGATAGCGAGGTGGAGTCAATCTATTTCTTGTAAGGCCTAGAATGAATGAGGGCGACGATGGTCAGTGACATGTCTCCCAGAAAAGAAATGCTGTGAGGTGCGTACTGAGATGGCTGGGGAGTATCCGCTCTCTTAGCGCTGGGACACAGACATGTTAGCGAGCGTATGGTGTGCACATGTGGAGGAACATACACGTAGGACGCCGTGGCAGGGTCGCGGCGGGTGGGGGTCTCACCGCGCTTGATCTTGTACTGCTTGAGCGCCTTTTTCACCACGGCACCTTCATTTGGGGTGGTCGGGAAGGCATGGGCGAGGGCGAAGAGGAGCACGGCGAAATAGATTACAAAAGAGCGCAGACCAAGCATGGCGGACGCTTCTTGGGTGAACGGAAAAAAAAGATGACAAGAGGTGATAACACCGGCTTTTATATATCAAAGGCGATCCAGGCGATCCGTCTCTCGTTCGGTGTTGTAAGGTTCGGACGGGTCGATCGGTGTTGGCCGGACGGGCGAAATAGACCCCAAACATAACCATTTCAATGAGGCACTAAAACGTGCAAGCAAATATTACCCGGTGTAATCGCAAGGCGAATTAAGACCGCCAGGCAAACATCTCGGGTATCTGACAAAGTCTGTGGCTTCGATGAGCGTCGACATGAGAAATTAAAGTTGTGACGGAAAACCCTGGAAGAGGGGCCATCAGGCAGGCCGGCAAGATAGCAACCCGATAATCGGGATAGTTCGAAAATTTTCCAATTCCTTTGCCAGAACTGCGGCCTACTGCGGTGCGCGAAGAAGGCCTGGGAGTGAAATTCTAGCTCGATAACCCCGCGAGGACGCAAGAACGGTTAGCCGGTGCTTCATAGGAGATATTCACGACAATTGAGCGGCGGGAATGGCGCGATTGCAGACTGGAGTGGTACCAGACTGCTGGCTACGCATCTGCAACAGACACCGACTTTGACAAGATGCGAACGATAAGTTCAATCGCAAGGTTTGCCCAGCAATCAACAGATGTCAACACTGCAACCGTTTTTGTACGCATCCACCGAAAATGTCCCGACCTCAGGATGACCGCAACCAGGAAGCCACAGTCTATCTCGCAAGTGCTCTCAATTATCTCTCATGATACTATAGTCACATCTTTGCAGGGAAATCTCGACGAACGCTGTACAGACGCGCTTGTTTGGGAGCTAATGCTGCAAGCTGGCCCAGTGGGTGCGTTCTCTCCGCCCTCTGTCCGCGTTATCGCTTCATAAAATACTCCAGTTAATGTGCATCTACCAAAGGACCGTATCTCAATGGCCCATCAAGGGTACGGCTTTTGCGAGTTCTTGACTGAAGAGGACGCAGAATATGCTTGTAAGATTATGAACCAAATCAAGCTGTGGGGCAAGCCCATTCGGGTTAATAAGGTATGTCTTCAGCAAGAGAGTCGCACAATCTCCTCAAGTGTTTTGGTTCAGGCGTCTTCTGATAAGAAACAACTCGATGTCGGCGCAAACCTGTTCATCGGTAATCTGGACGAAAATGTCGACGAGCGACTACTGTACGATACCTTTAGTGCTTTCGGTATGATGGCAACAACCGCCAAGGTTTTCATCCAATGACTTCCCTTCTCCTTGTACCTGGCTCAATTTATTCTAGATCGCCCGTGACCAGCAGGGGCACTTCAAAAGGCTACGGTTTCGTGTCCTACACGGACTTTGAAGCATCCGACGCTGCTATTGAAGCCATGAACGGCTCTTTCCTCATGAATAAGGCCATCACTGTCCAGTATGCCTTCAAAAAAGACGGCAAAGGAGAACGTCATGGTACAGCTGCCGAGCGTCTCCTTACCGCCCAGGCCCGCAAGAACAACGCATTACCTGTTGCCGCTCGGCCTCCGCCCGCTCCTCTGGCTTTCGGTGCACCTGCTCCTGGCTATCAATATCAGGGTCAATTTGCCGGCGTTCTGGCCCAGCCTCCACCGCCCCCCGGTTTCGCGCCGAATCAAACCATATTACCGCCGATACAGATGGGCGGCATGGCCCCACCTCCTATGATGCCTGGTATGCCCATGCCGCCCCCGCCAAATATGCCTCCGGCCATGCCGATGTTCCCTGGCTACCCGCCCGCCGCCGCCGCCTGGTTTCGCTACCCCGTTTGCGGGCCAGATGGTTCCACCGCCTCAGCCACCGCAATATTGATAGGAACGTTTGCTTTGCCTTTGGCAGGATGCATGTACTTGCTCTTTTTGTTTTGCTGTAACCATATGGTGTTGGCCCGTCACAGTTGCTTGTCATACATATGTCCTCGATCTTGATGCCATGAGAAGCCATTTGTTCGACTCCCTTATCACCGCAACAGGGTTCATCTCGGCCGCTGAAGAACGGTTATCTAGCTGCATATTCGACTGTAACTCAATCATGGATCCGACGAGGGCGCGGAGGCTACGTAGCTGCGGGCCTTCTCTCGGTGAAACATTATGGCACCGCGCCCGCCTTACGCCCTCGAAAGATGATCACGATAAGTCGTTGGAGAGCTACACACTCTCACAGTAGCGGAAGGCCGCAATCAGCGCCCTCGGCGCAACAGTATGCAACCGTCATTTTTTTTCGCAACTGTTAATTTTAAGAATCTCATCTTTCTTACCTTTTTGGGAACATGGACGCCACTATCGAAAAAAAGCCTCTCAGGAGCTCTCAGACATGCGGCGGTCGGTGCCTACATGCCTGCTTATTCCCACTTCGCTTATCATGATCATGATAACGCACATGGGTGGGCATTTGTGGTCGGGAATAAAACGAGGAACCGAGAGACTGCGAAGCATCAAAATATCACTTCTCGTCCGCTCTTTCAGCGGAATTTACTGCCGTGCAGCCCAGCCCTCGAAACTTCACCGTCTCATGAATGGTCGGAGATTTGCGCCTGCGAATTTCGTCGAGGTTAGCACGGATTTCGGTGAATCTCACAAGTTGGCCTGCTGGCCAAGAAAATTCAGGTCGGCGGCTGTCGCATACTAGTGCTTGGCGCTCAAGTGTCGCCTTTACACGAAGACCCATCCTACCACCTCCTACCACTAATCCAGATGACAGGAACCGAAGGGCTTCTTAATTTTGCTATTAATTTTCTTCACCGCGTGGCTGAGGTACATATAGTGTTATGCAGTCCCACGACCGGGCTTTCTGCCGCTCATTGACAGGCCGTGTCCACCTTTAGCGTAACTAACAGTGTAGCCCCGGGTCCGTAAGATAGTGAGTGGAGCATAATTAAGTAACACTTAGGCCGGCGCCTGCTCAGTGCTGCGGTGAGTCAGTGATAACAGTGCTAATTTTAAAGTCGTTATGCCCACGCTGGCGTTGATTGGAACAGATTTTGACCTCATTGGGGAAAAAAGTCAGAGTCCTCCTTAACAAGTGGGCTCTTGAGTCGGATTGACATATGTATTCGTTCATTGCTGTCAGCCTGCGCCGTACCTTCCCGATTCGGATTCATGCGTTGTTACGTCTATTACTATAGTATTACTATCATTTCCTAACGCGTCGAGCATGTCAAAGAGCTTAGAGTACTCTTCTCTCGAGTCGGCCTCCAAGTGCGCCCACTGTATTCTCTTCATTGGGCTTACCGCTGAGCTGTGAGAATAGATGGAGAAATCTCCCTCCGCCGCCTGGCTTCGCAAAAATCTTCATCGGTACCACTCCGCCTACATCCATAGTTTCGCACATAATCTCACAGTACTGCGTCCAGTCCAAGGGCACCACCAAAAGAATAGCGCCCCTGCCATCATCTCATGACGAGCTCAAGGAAAAGCGCGCATTGGACTTCGCTATCGCACCAGCAAAGTCGCTGCCCATGCAAGCGTTCATGCTGTACATGTCCGGTGGCGGCGTCCAAATCTTCAGCATGGGAATTGTATTCATGCTTCTCCTCACGCCGTTCAAGAATCTTGCTGGTATAAATGAAGGTAGAATTGCGTTTGTCATTTTCGCTTACATAGTTCATGGAACACCCCCAAGCATTCGCTACGTTTGCGCCCTCGACGGCCAAGGACCCGAAGGCATTCACCACACTTTTGGTGCAAAAGTTGGTGTATATCGCGTGTAATGCCCTAACACTCGCAGTCGGGCTGTGGAAGTGTCGGTCCATGGGACTCCTTCCCATGGGTACGGGTGATTGGCTGGCCTTCGAAACAAGGGGAACAGTGAGTGTATACTACTTTCAGTTACTTCGTATTCAATTCTCTTTAGGCTCCCGAAATATCATTATACTGAATGGATGTACTTTATTGCTCAATAATATCACAGGGTTGCCCTAGTCTCAGCTTTCTTCCTTCAGGTGGATGTCCACGTAGATTGCCAATACCTATCACACACGCACTATACAACACATTGAACATGGAACCACGTCGTACAACATACATATATTCCTTTCAGCTGAAAGGTACAACCTGCGGCTTATGCTTTTAGGTTGCAACCTGCAGCAAATCGATGAGCATCGTGTAGAGTGTTCAGTCGGAGCGAAACATGTCACATACCGTCGTCAACGCCGTCCACGAATTACATATCACTTTTCAAAACGCCGGCATGGAGAAACGGATGGGACGACGACACCTTGTCTCCATGACCGCATTCGCTCCGCATGACCAGGCGAGGCAACTCCGTCTTCCTTTGACAAACCAAAGCGCCCTTTCGAGCCCGAGCCCAACACCCGCCCCTCCATTATTCTGTTCTGCCCCGCCGTTCGACCCCGACTCCCCGCACTCGACACTAATCCCGACCTCCACCCCACCCGAAGAGCCCCAGTGTGATGGGGCTCCATTTCGGAGCCTACAAAACCGTCAAACACCCGGTTCTTCGTCGCTGTCGTAGAACTCGTCTTCTTCGTCCGCGTTTCCGAGGTTGGTGAAGTCAACCTTGTAGCGGAGCAACCCGCCGATGCCGCCAAAGCCCTTGACGAACTGTGCACCCTCTTGCGAACGGTTCGTGACAAACTCAAGGTTGGCGCCAAAGTCCTTGTACTTTTCGGCGAACCACTCGAGGAGCGACTGCGGCTCGCCCCCTTGCTCCATCTCGAGCCCGGTAGATTTGTCTATGAACTTTTCGCGATCTTTTTCCTGCTCTTTGTTGGTGTGGACGATGATCTCCTCTGCGAAGACGTTAGGGGACGTAAAAGCATGCAAGATGAGGGCGTACCGCCTGCAGCGTTACGGAGGGTGTAGCGCGTGATGTCAAGGTTCTCCCAAACAATAAGAGTTTCGATTGCGCCGAGGTCGAGCGCCTTCAGAGTGTCCTCGATACCGAAGCAGTAACGACCAGTATCTTGACTAATCTCATCAAAGTACTTTTGGATGAGTTTCTTCTCTTGGACGAATTTGACGTTTGCAAGCGATTCAGCAGCAAGTTCGATGGCCTGATGGGAGATATTAGAGTTATCATTCAAGAGGCGCGGGCGTCCCACCGACCTGATTGAAACCGTTCTCTCCTCCGTAACTCACATCAACAACCTTGATGACCTTGGCTACGAGACGAGGGTCAAACATGTCGCTCTGGCTGAGCTCAGTCTTGAAGTCGGCGCTGCCCGCCAGAACGAGACCGGTAACGTTGACCTTGTCATTGGTGATAAAGTGCTGCACGGCGTGTTCGGCGACTTTGCGCACGTAATTGTGACGCTTTTCATCACGAAGCCGGGAGAAACGGAGGGCAGACTGCCCACCACGGCCGTGCTTCTTGGGGAGGTCGACGGTGAATTTGTGAATCACGTCGCGCGTGTTGCCGGCAAGAGTACCAAAAAGAGTACCGTTTCCGTCCATCACAATGAAGCCGAAGCGGGAGTCCGACTCGAGGAGCTCCGAGAGGGCCTCGGTGTGAAACTTGTTGTCACAGAGGTAGAGAGATCTGGGTCCCAGTGAGTACTCAATACTCTCTGGATCGGAAACAGTAGGGACGTACGTATTGATCGGCTTGTGAGGTTCAAAGTCGAACGAGACCTTTTTTTCCTTACCCTCGTCCGTCAAGATGGTACCGACAAAGAGAACGAGGCCGTTGGGAGGGACCCGATTGTATAATTTCAAGCGCTGCTGAGTACTGGTGATCGCAGCGAGCACAGAAAGTCGATTAACTCGGGACTTGATGTTGGACGCTGTCCCGTATTCCTGCGTCAACATGGCCGACGCTCGAGAAATTTGATCCTGGCGATCGTTGCCTTGAGACTCGATACACACCCTGAGAATAGACATAAAACTCACTTTGGCGGTAGGATTAGACTGATCATGGAAGTGCCCGCCCTGAAGAAGATGAATACTGGCTCGCACGCGACAGCGGAGGGCTTCTCACCCTCTGGCGGCGTCAAGACTTTTTATCAGTTTCTTGACCTTCCACATCTGGATATTCTGCTCAGCAGCATCGGGCTGGCTCATGGTTGCGGGATCGGCTGCGCAAGCCTCGAGGTTGGTGACGGAGAAAAAGAATAGCTGTTTGCGTCAGTTTTTATACCGGTTTCTTGCGCTCCCGATGAAACGGAAGCTTGACGCTCCCGACAACTACAATAAACGTATCCGAGTCCAAGATCCCGACGGACAATCTCGTGCTGTCCGAGTGACTACTCCGATTGACAAAACCGACTCAGTTCCGATGCCCAAGGCGGAGCCGCAACCACCCAGGAGCCGCATCAACAAACTCGCTCCCGCTCGGCCGTTTCCAACCGTACCGACGTCAGTTTCAGCTACTGGGCCCCGATCGGCCCATAAGGAGGGCAAAAATCTCATATGTATCACGCGCAAGACCTCTCTGAGCGTATATTTGCGTCGCTGCAAAAATGTCATCCTCAATGACGGGTAAATCGCATGCGTTTTCGGCGTCCTTTCGCCGCTTAGAAAATACAGATACAAGACCCTTCACCTCAGTGCAATGGGCGCGGCCATCCCTCATCTTCTACAGTTGTCGGTCGCGCTTCCTCCCATACTTCCTTTTGCAGCGGACGAGATACAACAACACATCACCACCGGGACAATGGAAGTCCAGGATGAGATAGTGCCGGACGACGAGGATGAAGACATCACATACAGGACGCGAGCGAAGTCAACTCTATTAATCGTCATCAAAATCGGAGATGGTGAATACGAGGGAGATACGTCGGGGCCTGTGAAACGCGGCGGCGGGCTACCCAAGCAACAAAAGACAGCGATACAAAAGCCGCCTAATCCTGGGCCCTCAGCAAGTAGAATCGTCGTCGCTGAGCCAGATCAGGAGGATGTGGAAGCTTGATTCGGTAATAGATGTTCATACCCCACCGACCAGAAGTTTAATTGCAACCCCGTCGACAGGTTCTAACACAAACTGATGGAAATGAGCCACATGAGGCCACATGCTGGCTTCTCGTCTTTCACCCGCTAGCCGCTGCACTCCTTCATTAGCTTTCTTCTGATGCTTCGATGCGATTTCGCTAGACGACGAACATCGGACGTTGCTTGGGCGCCGATACACCGACGATAGTGATTCTCCAACTGTTCCAATTCCGACTCTACCAGTCTCGCCGAAAACCTGTGTATCACAGGGTTTTGACCTTCTCGCTCTGAAACCACATCCAAGCATCGACGCCGTTCTCAATCTGCCCTGTAGCTTCCCGCCGTGAGGCCGACTTCTACTTACTGAGGCTCGGAGGCCCAGACCGGTGGTGTAGGGCCTGGTAGGGTGGTGTTCCATAATCATGGGGGTAAAAGCCGAGGCCCGCAAGCTGATCTGATGCGGATGATAAGATATGCACATCAATCTAATCGATCTTATCCGATAATCGATTGGCATTATCTATAATGATCATAGTTGATTGGCGCATCGGATTTTTAACACCCTACTTCCAATTCATCCAACAAGACACTTCTTAGCTCACCGAAAAAGCTATAGCTGGCTGGAAAAGATCCGGAAAAATAAAAATTTATGGCAGAAACTAAAGATGTGTGTGCTTTCGACTAAATCACCACTTTGGACGGTATACAGTTACTCATCGACCCTCTTGGACTCGGAGCTCGTCTCATGGGTGATCAATATTCGGACGTCGTGCCCTCGTCCACTGCAGCTTTTTATCGCTCTTTTTCTCCCAACGGATCGGTCCCGCCGACATAAAGCAAATTCACTCTGCGTAGGAAGGGAATGGGATTCTTTCTGATTCTTTCCACGACTGTGCGAATTCCGGATCGTCATAGAACTGCACAAGCGAGACTCTTGGCAATCTGTGACTTTTCTGTGGCCGGACTGCGACCTATGTTCTTCCACCGTGACCCGCATGGTGTAATCCAGTCATTTAAAGGGCTTCCCACCACCAGCACATTTGAAGCAGCCCTCTTTCCTCGTTTCCTTTTTCTCTGACAACATCATGAGTGCAACTCAAACCATTACCCAGACTCTCGATGCTGCCGAAAGACCTAAACAGCCAGACATTTCTTACCACCCAGACGAAACCAAATTTCGCGCCAGAACCGCCCGTCGCATCGCCGAAGACCCGACTCTTCCTCAGAGATCCCTTCCGGAGGGTTTTCCTTCCAGTGTGGAAGGACCTATCGTCTGGGAGGGCAAAGATTGGACGGACGAGTCGCAGTGGGTGTACAACCTCACTGGCGCCCAGCTCCAGGAAATAGATCAGGCCGTGGCGCACTTTGAAAGTCAGTTCGCTCCCCAAAACTATTAGACCGCACATGCTGAAGTCACTAGGTCTGGACAAACCGCTCGGCTTCATTGGGCGTGATACTTTCCCCCTCCCGACGCTTTCGACCGAGCTTAGGAAGCTCGCGGAAGTACTCTACTCTGGCCGTGGCTTCTTCGTCCTACGTGAGATCCCTGTTGACAAATACTCGCGACGGGAACTCGCGATCCTCTACGCCGGTTGGTGCTCGAGTATTCTGTCTGCTCATCTTACGTGACTATTCTCAGGAATATCCTCGCATGTCGGCTCTGGCCGCGGCAGGCAGGACGCCACGAACGCGATGCTCGCGCACATTAAGGATCTACGCGTCTCGCACGCGCACGAAAAGGGCGCCACTGGAAACGCGGCGTACACGACTGACCGTCAAGTCTTTCACTCTGACATCGGCGACCTCATCGCGCTGCTGAGCATCCAAACTGCGGCGTCGGGCGGAGTTTCGCGCATCAGCAGCGGGGGTAGGGTGTACAACGAGATAGCCAAGACTCGCCCAGACTTGATCTCTGTCCTCAAGGACAACTGGCCCCTCGATAAGTGCGGGGCAGCTTTTCATTCGATCCCGCACATTACTAATTCCCCACCAGGTTCGGAGCAAACCCTCCTTATTCGGAACGCCCGGTGCTTTACCTGACGGAAGGGCACGCCGTCATCCAGTACTCCCGCCGCCACTTCACGGGCTACGGAGACCAGCCCCGCAGCCCGAACATTCCGCCCATTTCCGAAGCACAGGCAGAGGCACTCGACATGCTGCATTTCCTCGCAGAAAAATATTCGCTGCAGCTCAACTTCCAAAAAGGCGACATCCAGTACATCAACAGCATGGGGCTGCTCCACGCTCGGGACGAGTTTACGGACGACGAGCAGCATACGTGGGGTTTTCTTTCTCTATTCTTCATCTTCTATTGGTTCTCACCCTGTGAACGTTTGTAACAGGCGTCATCTTGTTCGACTATGGCTCCGTAATGACGAGCTGGCGTGGAAGACCCCAAGCCTTTGGAAAAGATCTGGCAATCGTTGTATTCGATTCCGCCGGAGGCGCAGCGATTCCCGTTGGAGCCCGAGATCAGAAAGTTGGCGAACGGTGCGACGAAGTAGAAGGAGTATTTCAGTAAATTTATGTTTTCGAGCTTCTCCCGAATGGTGTAGGTCCGATTCGTCCGAATGTCTGCCGATTTTATCTCCTTTCGTCATCACCACCTTGTCATGGGCTCTGAGTCTATACTATCTGATCGCTGCAAGTTGGCTGAAGTCTTGAATTCCGCAAGCAACTACCCACTGACCATGGCGTCCAGTCAATTCCCCAGACGCGGACATCGCCTTCCGCTCCAGCGATAACGTCGTATTCCGCGTCCACACCAAGAACCTCGGGACGCACTGTGATGGCTTTCCCCCTCCGCCTTCTGCGGGACATCCGACTCCGATGAGCCGGAGGTGGTCGACCTGAGCGAGCCCGCAGCGACGCTCGACCTGCTATTCAGGTACATGTACCCCCAGCGCCAGCCGGACCTTAACGCCGTCGAGTTTCCCCTCCTCGCGGACCTGTCCGAGGCGGCGGAGAAGTACCAGGTGTATTCTGCCATGGACATCTGCAAGATTTTCATGGGGTACTGCTCGCATCGCATATGTAATCGGTGCATTCCTGACTGAAGCGCGCCGTAGGAACGGCCTGCCGGACAACGCCCTCACCGTGCTCAATTACGCGGTACGGCACGGGTATCGCGACATCGCGGATGAAGCCGCGCCGCTGACGGTCTCCCTGCCCCTCGAAGAGGTCGGCACGCAGATGCATCAGACATACATGGGCAGCTGGGCAAGTACTTTCCTTTCCTTTCAATTCCTTCTCACTCACAAGGTCAATTCCACCCACAGATAAGATACTACGGCGAATGGCAAAAGATCCTCGAGCTCGCATGCACCGAAGGCTGGCGAATAGGCCACACCAACCCGTGCCGCATCAGCAACTCCACGAGCTGCCCGCACTGGCTCGCCGCGCGCCAGAACGTGCTCACCAAGCTCGGCACCAAGCCCGGCGCGCTCAACGACCTGGCGATGATATTCACGACCGCGCATGGGCTGTATCCATGCGCGATCGAGAGTCTGCGCCAGTGGGAGTATTTTATCGTGGTCAAGGTCAAGGATATACCCAAGTTCAGGACTTTTTTGTAGAATGTTTCTTTTTTTGCTATGTGTAAGAATAGATACGAATGTTGAGGACGCGGCTGGCATCTGCAGGACGAGACACTTGATGCGTGAAAGAAGCAGTCGATTCTTCATCTGTTGTCCTACCCACCACTTCGATTAAGACGACAACTACTAAGTTACCAGCCCTCAAAAGTCTAGCAGCGTTCACTCGTTGAGTCGTTCGTCCATTCGTCTATGTAGCCTGCTCCCGACTGCGAGACAGCCGTTCCAGAGCCCAGCCAGCACGCAATTCCCAACTCCCTTCACCCCGGTCCCCGACTCACCCCCAATCCATCCATCAATCCACTCACTCGCCTCACTCCCGCCCCGGCGGCACCCCGCCCACGCCCTCCCACCCCTCGGGAATCTCCCACTCCCCATGACAATCATACCCCAGTCCGCGCTCCCGATCATCTCCCTCTGCGCCCCCACAAACGCGTCCACGTCGCACATCCCGTGCTGCGGGTCCGCGGGGCACCCGGGGAGGGAGGAGAGCGGAACGACGCCGTCGTTGACTATTATGCGGATCTGGGGGCGGGGTGGGATTCGCAGGAGAGGACTAAGTGCGGGATGGTAGGTTCGAGAGAAAGAGAGAGGAGGGAGAAAAGGAGGAAGAGAGAAGGAAGGAAGGGAAGGAAGGAAAGGACAGGACTCACGCTGGAACTGCACATTCGTCGCAAACGGCGCGAGTTCCGACACCCTAAACGACCGATTCGCGGTATATGGTCCGCCGGCAGGGGCCCGTCGCCGCCAGGCTCGAGAGGTTCAGCGCCGTCAGCACTGCGTTTAAAAAGAAATCGTGTCAGTTTCTCAGCTTCCTGCGCACAGCATAGACGGGAGCGCATACCATGCAGCACCACGACCTCATGCGTCGCATCCACATACAGGCTCTGCCCCAAAGGGAACGTCACGGGGTCGTCATCCAGCGTCGCGTTCGTGGAGGAATTGTGCGTCGCGATAGGCGTGTGCGTGAGGCGCGCGACGAGCTCCTGCACGTACCCGATGCCCAGGGAGCGCGCGAGGGCGAGCCGAAGGCGGAGTCGTACCAGAAGTAGAGGTCTAGTCTGCGTTGTGTCGCGAGAGAGTGTTACATGGGATGATGAGATGGTGATCAGAGAGGAGGGGGGCGAGAGGACGCACGAGTAGTCGAACCCATCCCACTCCTCCTCCGTAAACAGCTCGCAGAACTTCGAATACCCCAGCGCCACCGTCTGCTCAAATCACTTCAGCTTCCTCGCCCCATCCACACACACACACGATAAGCAACGAAACAAAAGCGCACCTCGTACGCACACAGCTGCTGCATCACATACACGTCCTCCACACTCAACTCGTATCCCTCCATCTGGGGCCCCAGCCGCGCCAGCGCGTCGCGGAGGTAGACCTCCGCCCAGCGCGCGACGTACGCGCGCCCGCGGTCGGCCTTCGTCTTGTCGCTCGCGTTGGGGCACGTCTTGTACGGCGCAAGGGTGTTGTTGAACTGTCTCGGATATGAGTGAGAATTTGGGGAGGCAAGGGAAGGGAACGCACGCCGGCGGCCTCAATGGTGATGCTCTGCTGGTACTGGCCTTCGAAGGGGTACCCGAAGAACCCGATCGCGAAGTTGAGCGCGGAGGCGAGCATGCGGTCTCTGCGCACAACGCAATGTTTCTCTCAGGGATGATGATCACGAGGGGGAGGCGAAAGGAGACGCACTGCGACTCGGTGCGAAAGACGGGGATCGTGTTGGATTCGGTGAAGTTCTGATTCGCTCGGCGACGGTGAGCAAAGCGAAAGACGTGGGTGGATGAGCGAGGACCTTGAGTAAGAAGCGTATTTCAGGCGCATGGATATTCCGAGGTCGACTGCATGTGTGGTGCACTCAGTAGGAGGCGGTAAGGAAGGGGCTTAATTACAGAGTTGTTGTCGGCCGAAGGGTGTTAGCACTGAGATCGCTGGTGTGAACGGGGTCATCGGTGAGAAGGATGAAGGGAACTGACCTTCTTCGCCGAGTTTGTACGTCCTAACGAGCTCGAGGGATGAGGGAACCCGTGAAACAATAGAGCAGCACAAACGAACCAGTCGTTCATGAACTCGAGGTCGCCCGAAGCGTTCCATCGGTCAGCGACGGCGTTGAGGCGGCCGGCGAAGTTTGCGGGACCGCCGTACGATGCTGGCGCGTGTCGTCAGAATCTCGAAAAAAGACGCGGACATACGTACCATACGCAGTAGGATAGCGCGCCCCGTGGCGATGCAAGAAATGCAAGCTCGTAACACGACAGGTCTCCGGCGGCTCTGGCCCCGAATCCACACCAAACCTGCCGCGTTCGACGCTATACCACGGGGAAAGATTGCCCCACTTCTTGAAGATGTCGAACTTGGAGGTGTTCTGGGGGGCGACCAAGACAGCAGCGCCGGTGTGAAGTGGGTATGAGGGGCGGTGGCAATCACAGCGGGTTCGGCACCGGTGGGCGTGCCCCCGGCGTAGCCGACGTCAGTGGGGAACAGGGAGGGAACAAGTTGGTAGGGGTTGCGGGGGGAAGTTGTGGCGCTCGGTGGAGCCTGCCCAAGGAGACGCCAGCACTTGGACAGGAGCAGAAGCATCAGCAGCAGGAGTATCCTTGCAGAAGCCTGAAGCATATTGTGCCAGAAAGCAGGCGAGCGTGCCCGCTACAAAGGCGATCAGCAGGTGGTTTACGCCAAATTGCGGGCGCGTGTAGAACGAGTACGGCTTTTTAGGCTCCAGATGCAGAGAATTTGCAGCCTCCGCATTTGTCGTCGTAGAAGAGACTCGCGCTCCTCGTCGCGTTCAGCCATCCAGAAACAGAAATTTTTGTGCCATCATGTCGCGAGCGTCCATCGCTTTTGCATTCCTCCTCCACGTGACGTCTCAATCGGGAAATGATTTCGGCAACCAAGTTGGCCGCACTTTGCTTGTTTGCTTGTTATCCAAACAAACATCCCTCTTTCCTCGCTACCTCGCTACCTCCCAACACCTTGCCCGCCAAATGCCGCAATGCCGCCAATCGAACGCCATAACTAACAGCTCACCCATGAGGCAATCTCTGGTTGAAAGATAGCGAGCGCCGAGGAGCGGGCAACGGGGATGCGCCGGCTCGCGCACGATTTTCCTCGCGGCGCAGGTACGTCTCCGCAGCCGGGCTCGGCGTCTCCACGCGCTGCTCGCCGTCCGCTTTGCCGCCCGTCGTCATCACGCATGGAACCAACGTTGATGCGGCCGGGATTGCGCTGTTAAGGTGCGTCGAGCCGGAGGAAGCTCTTTCCGATTTTGCAAGCCGTACCCATGGGTGGGTGGCGGAGGCGCGAGCAGTGACCATCGGGGCTCGCGCATGAACTGCGGGCGCTGGTGTGGGATCGGCGGGATCGGCGATGGCGACGGCGGGGCGTTGCGGGCGTTGCCTTCTTAGACTAAGACTCTCATAGAATTGTACTTGTGTATCACCGCAGTAAAGCTTTGTTTGTCTTGAATATGGATGTGTATGAGCTACTTAGCACTGAGCAGATGTCATCACTGCCCGAAAGCTGACTCTGTAGAGCTCTGGAGTCGCCTTTGCTGAAATGATCATTCCCGATTCGGTCGTCACGTGGAGGAGGAATTGAATCAACTAGCGTCCATCAGAAACAGAATGTTGCCATCATAGTTTCCTTTTTGGTAAAAATGCTGCGTCGGTGTCTCCACTGGATATCTCAAAAGCTTCACGGCTTCTCCTCCGCGTCCTCGCAGCTGGCCCCATTCCGCGTCATGTCGCCTTTGTCATGGACGGTAACCGCCGCTTTGCTCGCCGCAACCAGCAACCTGTCGTCCAGGGGCACACTGACGGCTTTGCCGCGCTGCGCAGGGTATTCCCGATTCCTCAGCTTTTCGACTGGCTGACGGCGTACTGCAGCTCCTCGAAACATGCCTCCGCCTGCGCATCCAGTGCGTCTCCGTCTACGCCTTCGCCATCGACAACTTCCGTCGCTCACCGGGCGAGGTCGAGCACCTCATGAACCTCGCGCACGAGAAGCTCGTCGAGATGGCCCAGCACGGGTGCGCGTGCTTCCTCCGCAATGTTTCAGTCCTCAACCACACGCGCAGAGAGATCCTGGAAGAATACGGCGTCCGCCTCAACGTTCTTGGCAAAACATCCCTCCTGCCCGAATACGTGCAGGAATCTATAAGGAAAGCAGAGGCCCTGACGCGTAACAACAACAAATGAGTACTTCCTATATCCCTATACACCCCAGCTCATCGTCCCTCACAGCGATACTCAACATCTGCATGCCCTACGCCTCCCAGGACGAAATCACCACCGCCGTGCAATCTGCCGTCCGCAAATCCCTCGACGAAGAGTACGAGTACCGTCCCCACCTCACAGAACAGCCGCTCACCCGTCCCAGCAGCTTCGACTCAAAAACACCCCCAACAATAACAGAATCCGACATCTCCGCCCACCTGATGACCACCCTCGCGGGCAGCCCCCCGCTCGAGATCCTCGTCCGTACAAGTGGCGTAAAGAGGCTCAGCGATTTTCTCCTCTGGCAGGTCCGCCTCTCCTTCTTTCCTCTTTTTTTTTTTGTGCTAACGCGAGGGCCAGTGCTCGGAGGGCACCCAGATCCACTTCTGCAACGCCTACTGGCCGGAATTCAGCTTGTTCGATTTCGTGCCGATTCTGTTGGATTATCAGCGCAGGATGTGGAGCGCGGGGCGCAAATCTTCAGTCTGAGATTTCGTAGGAGGGATGTTGTAGGAATATCGCTATCATGTAATACAGAAAAACACTCATAGAGCCGAGCAAAACGAGCTTACACGCGTTGTTGAAGTCCGCCGTGACGTACTCTGAAGATACTATTACCAGCGGAAACTTAGAGGCGGAGGTTTTCAAAATACATAGTTGAGTGCTATTTG
>QVIE01001954.1:0-17551 GCA_013387415.1 Panellus pusillus | reverse complement strand
CGGGGTGCCGAGTAAAACAGACGTCTCGACCTCTGACAGGGCTTCCTCGTCCTCGTCTGACCAGTCGTCGTCGTCGTTGTTGATGGGCGGCATTGAAGAGTCTATTCAAAGGAAGAGAGATCAAAACTGACGTGGGAAGGGTAGAACGCAGAAAAAAAAATCAGAAAAGCATGAATGGTATTTTTTGGAATCGTCAAAATGCGCATGGGCCAGGAACTGGCCCCGCGACACTCGGACTCGTCATCTAGATAGACTCATCAGAGGTAGAAGCACGGAAAGATAGATACCTGGTTGTGGTTCAAGTCAAGAGGCCGAACACAACCAAAGGCAAACACTGACGGCCGTCGCGCGATCGGAGCAAACGTTACCCCGAGAGTACATACGCCACTGAGAGCTGCCTTCTCTCTGCACACCATGGCCTCCTTCCATCGCGATCCCGTAGCGGCTCTCGACCGTGCGCGACCCCGACGCCGCGCCACCACGGCTCTATCCTGCGCCGAATGCCGGAGGTGCGTTGACGGACGGAAGGACCGTTAACAGCGGACATTGACACCTTATTTGTTAATCCGATCGCATACAGGCTCAAGCTCAAGTCCGTCTTGCTTTTGTCTTTCCGAAAAAAAAAATTATTCATCGCGTGTATATCTAGGTGTAGTCGCGTCTTCCTTGCAGGTTTGCTTTTGCGACGCGTCCTTTCTGCGGTTGTACTCATTTTTACAAAGCAACTGCGTCAAGAAGGGATGCAGCGCTATATGTCCAGACGGCTCTTTAACCACCGGAAAGGGCAACCGTTTCGTCCTTGCCAATACAGAGGTCCTCCACGAGAAGATAGGAGAGTTATCTAACCGTATACGCGCGCTAGAGGACGGCCTTGCTCAGTCCCATGGCCTGCATTCACTGCAACACATCCACTATTGGTTCCGGAACTGCTCAATATCAAACGACCATTGGAACGAGAGAGACTCGATGGTCCCCCAAAGGAAGAGCCATCCGAGTCCCAGAATGATGGCGTCGACGCAATGGGCTCACTGTGTGTTCCCGCATTACCCCACTGACGCTATCCTCTAACGCGTCTGTCATCATAGTTCTATTGCTGACGGCGGTCGCTCAACTTTTTTTGGCCAAGCCGCCAACTCATGGGTGATCTTTGTTCGTTTCCATCATCCAACTGGTTGCTTAGATTCCAACTTTGCAGTATCTCCTACAGGTAAGGGTCTACTCCTGATTTGTGTCATCTGTTACTGATTTTGCAGAATGAAACAGCTTCGGGACCCGAGGACGAGCCCGCGAGCCCAGAACCTGCAATGCCCACAGACGTTCCCTGGATCGCATACGCCTTTCCATTTCACTGCCAACATAAGCAAGACCGGACGGATGTGAAAGTCAATCTCCTCAATCTTTTGCCAAGAACTGCCGTGGCGCAACGCTTCTGCGACATCTACTACCGACATGCGGCTTGGATGTGCGTTTTATGGCTCGCGGCATTGCACTGCTCTGACATCCAGACCCAGGTACATTCCCATAAGCGAGTCTGATTTCTATGAGACTATATTCGCGCCAATATACGATCCCAATGGGTCAACTTACGAGTCTGTCAATCCTCATAACCTTGCCGTGTTGTATATGGTAATCGCCATTGGTTGTCTCGTCGACCTGGACCTGCCATCGCATTCTCCAGAAGCGATCGAGTATTATCAGGTGTGTAGGATGTAGATTCCACCGGGTGTTCTGCTGAACATGTCATAGTTGAGCAGAGCGGCGCTCGCCATCCAGTCGGTTCTTGAAGAACCGTCTATCGCTGGGATACAGGCCTTGGTAAACTAGATTTTCAATCATGACAGAGCTCTATTTGACGTTTTCAGGTTTTGATGTGCCATTTCATGTTCTGGGCAGATATCGATGGCCCTAGATGGGTGTTAATGGGCTTGGTAGTTAAACTTGCACATAGCGTCCGTATTTTTCTCTGCTCCATTGCCTCCTTTCTGATATGAATCCCAGATTGGCTTGCGTGAGTGTTCTCATCCTTGACCATATCGTCGAATCTGTATCTTCTGTAGATCGGGACAGCGGAAGATGGAAACTTGACCCAGGCGAAACACACCGGAGACGATGTCTACTGTACGAGATTTACACGTACGACTCGTGGCAGGTACTACCGTCCTTTGTTCTTTACAACTGATCTGACTACTTTCTGAAAGAGTCTGACCTTTGGTCGCCCACCGTCCTTTTCGATCGTACACATTGACGCCAAGCTGCCGTTCGAAACGTCTGACCACGGCTCGGGGGAGGTTGAAATGTCCTGTATGTAGCCAATCTCGTTCTTGGAAGGAGGCGAGACTGACTTGATTCTGAAGTTGCGGCTTGGAAACATGCATTTTGCACGGAATGTCTTTCAGTGGTGCATGACCGGGTCTTTGGCGCGCGCGCGCCCGCATACTCTACTGTGAAGGAGCTTGATAAGAAAGTAAGAGCTTATTACGTTCCACCGAGCCTACAAGGCGAGTCCGATCACTTGTGAGCACCTATTCTTTATTGAAATCTCGTTCTTCTAGTGCCAGGATTCGGAGGCGCCCAACTCGCCGTGGAGCCCAAGCAGCCATCGATTGAGCTTACGATGCAGAGATACTGCAGCTTCGCAATCAAAGAGATGGGTGAGTATCCTCTTTTGCGTTGTTGTCTGTCGAAGCTGACCATCTGTCTGTACAGCACTTTTCTACATGCACCGGGGGTTCTTTGCGCATGCCTTAGAAGACAATGTGCAAGACGTCATGGGTAGCAAGTACTCGCCGTCGGTGCTGGCTGCGTACACGAGTGCCTGCACATTTATCGGCTTAATCGAAAGCCTCTTCAAGCAGCATCCTGCCCTGACAGAGCGGATGTGGTTCTACTTTATGCACGTGTTTTCTTGCGCCGTAAGTTTACAGCCATTCTGCTGTCTCGACGCTCTTCATCTGACTGCAGATTGTGCTTGGCTCGATTGCGATCAAGCCTCGGATGGCCCTATCGCCATCTGCGCTGTCTCACCTGGACTCGGCGTGCAATCTTTTTGAACGTGTCTCCGACCGACCGCGGACAGCGAAAATTCTAGTTGGTACATTTCAGCCTCTATGCTTCTGTTCTTAACGTTCTATAGCCTATACTACGCAAGCTTAGGGCTCGCGCGCACGAGGCGCTCGCTCGCCCGGATCCTCTCCAAATGCCGCGGCCTCCCCCGCAAATCAAGACGGAAGCGGACGAGTTGACGGTCCTTGGCGGCGGGACGCGGCTGGTCACGCGTCGGGCGACCTCTTCGCCATCGACGCCCCGCTCCGGGTCCGACCCCACCTCGCAGCCTCCTTCGCCTCCCCTCATGGTCGAGAGTCCGCACGCATGGCAGTCGCTCGCGCATGTACAGGAGGAGTACGACTTTCCGCAATATTCCTTAGTGCCCGGAGCTCCTCCAGTCTACGACTCGCCGGTGATGGTACAGTCGGTACCGGAGCAGTATCCTTACTCATACTCCCCGGAGTATGGGAGTCCAGACCTTCAAGTCCCAGACTTGGCGTATTCATGGCAAAATTTCATGTCCCAGTTCAAAGGCTAACGACGATTTACGTGTATATACAAAAGCCTGTATTTGTACATTGCTATGCGGAGTTGTGTGACATACACGGGCGCGAGCGTGGGTCTTCGAACGCTACACACGCTCCATTTATAAGTACTGAAGAGACCAGCCCGATTTAGGAAACTGCCCGATTCCGGATGGTTCGCTGAGTCTGGAGGAATCTGGCGGGAAACGCGTGGGGCTTGATGGCTATCGAGACTCGTTGCATTGGCGATGACATCCGAGAGGGAAACGGTGTTCCTAGGTTTCTGTTTTTTCTTCGAGTATTGTCTGGGTTCCACAGCGTGAGGGGGACCGGGTGCATGAGCTCGGCTCAGGGGATACTTGAAGTCGGGAACGATGGAGTACATTATTGCCTGCAGTACACATGTCGTATGATCAACAAGTGTATCGACAGGACCGATGCACCCATTGTCTGGTTCACGACACTGATTGCAGCGATACCAAAGAAAGACAAGCCGGTGTCAGAGGCGGACAGCTATCTCATAGTGGAGCTGGAGAGCTGCCGAATCTTGTCTGTCCACTGATCCGTTGGCGCATCTATACCTGGGCGGAGGAGCGAGGGATTATGTCCCCTTCTCAAAATGGCCTTTGTGAGGGTTATCGCACCAACATCGTACTGCGGTGCATGATCGAGCGTGCACGCGCAGAGGGACGAACGTGGCGGCACTTGAGGACTCGTTCGAGCGATACAAATCGGGTGAACAGGGGTGTTGGATAGACTGGGTTATGCTCCGGGCCAGCTATCGAACACAGTCTTGCTGCCTACACTTGAGAGACGCCTGCGCCGCTTTGAGGGAGGCGGTGCACGTCTCGGCAATGAGGCAGGATGGAATCATGTGTGCGCCACTACCTGCTTCGCGTGCGCATCGCAAGGCCTTGATCTGGCTGCTGGTTAGTGGTCTTATTCTCTGACCTCGGTGAGTACTATTTGCTGTGGCCTACAGCCTTAGATGGGGTGTAGAGCAGGATATTCTAGAGGTCGACACTTCAACTGGGCACGTTCCGAAAAGAGACATAGATGAGCTTCAGTTTTATCCTGAAAGCGATCGATGGACTCGAGGATCTCAAGGCAAAAAGATCCGAAGTTGAGAAGGGTGCATAAGGGAGCCACGAGGGAACTGCGCGGCGATGGAGGATAAAAGTGAGACAGCAGTCGGACAAATATTGATCATCACACTGGCCGCGATGTCATTTTCTTTGTTGCTTACCACGACGATCAAGTCTGCGCTGACCGTATTTCGCTACTACTTTTGCTCTGCCTATATTTCAAAGCTGTACTCGATGCTACCAGGCGTACATGCTACCATTCTAGACGGTCCCCCTGCGCCTGACACCCGCAATGACCGCCACAAGCGCCTCCTCGCCGACGCTCTCGGTACCAAGTTCCTCTGGAACTCCGACAGCGTGCGCCCGCGGCCGATACCAAACTCCTACTGGGCTACTCCGCTTGTCTTGGCTTGCGAATACCCGTGGTGTCCCGCTTCCGGTGCAAATCAAAGCCTCAAGCCTAAGCTCGACGCGTTGCTGATCTCAGGTGTTCGAACCTTTATTGATCTGACCGAGGACGGCGAGCTGTTGCCTTATGGCACTGAGCTTCCGTTGCGCGCGTCCCTCCTTAACATCGCAGAGGAGGAGATCGAGTATCACCGCTTTGCAATTCGCGATCGCTCACTACCCGAAAGCGTCGCATTCATGGAGACTATCATGCGCGTTCTGAAGGAAAACGAGGAACGCGGTCGTATCAGTGCTGTTCATTGCCGAGGTTCGTTCGTGTTCGAGATCCCTTGATAAAGTGAAGCAAATCTTATATGCTCAAAGGTGGTATCGGACGAACTGGCATGGTCATCGGATGCTGGCTAATTGCAAGCGGGCGAGCTAAAGACGGCGAGGAAGCTCTGCAGATTGTCGCTCGGCACTGGCGTGGTGTTGCAAAATCGGTCATCTATCACCACAGCCCGGAGACGGGTCCCCAGTTCGATTTCGTGCTCAACTTCCAGCCCCAAAACTGCCACGAACAACTGGCATTTTGAAGACATACATATAGACATAGAGACGCATAGTGAGTTCCGGCGCTGCTTCATCCTCGACTACTGACGCTGATATCCCCAGCCCTCACGATGGATACGATACCCTACTTGCACCTCTATAATTGGACACTCACGCTTTTAACGTGGCTTGTTTCCATATTGGCATCTATCTGTATCCACACACTTTTCCTCAATCTATCATGGCTTGGTCCATCCAGACTTGTTCCGATGCATGCCGCACCATGAGACCAATTTGAATGTTATGCAAGTTACAATGAGTCAATTCCTCGTACTATTCACAGTCATAGATTTCATCAGCCCAGTCCAATGGTGCCCCAATCGTGCTTCGTTGTCTTCCACGATGTTTGGATGTTCCCGGAAGGCGTCGTGAACCTTCGAGCACCAAGATGCGTAAGACTTCCGCGCGTCCCCGTCGAGCTCCTATTGAAAAATGGGTGAACGAATCAAATAGATCGATGCACGTACGAGAAAATTATTCCTCGTGGCCTCGAAGAATTTGATGCAATAACGGACGTATCGGTCGTTATCCTCCAGTAGAGAGATGTCGCTAAGGGAATACGCTCAGGTTCTCGATAATCACTGGAAATTTATCGTGGTCAGATCGATACAAGAGATGATTAACAGAAACTGGACCTTTAAGGAGCGGCAATCGTGCAGCCAGTAGGTCCTCATTGGACGCCTCGTCTTCTGTGGTTGCCACACAGCACCGAATAAGAGAGGGTGTCGGCATCCGTCAATAGAAAGCAATTGTTTGATGTAGTCTTCCTCCGAAGTGGTGTACCAAGATGCCAACGCTTGGAATAGAACCACAAAAAACAGTCTCTCAACGCCTAGTAGAGGATAAGCTAACAACTCCCGTGTAAGCAAACAGAATCCCCACCGTGTCAAAGTAGGCATCGGATCCAGTCTCAGAACATTGCTGTATACCAAGAAATCTAGTCGATGCTGGCAAAAATCATCCAGCTTTGGCCACTTGTTGCCTTCGTTGTCTGGCCCAAACGGATACAGAAATTGAGACCAGGACTACGCCCACGTTAATCGCTGAATCGTGAGATGCGGGCGGATGCCACACCTTGGCGTCGTTGCTCTGTATGACGATATTTCCGCAAGCTACCCAACACCCGGTCAGGTGTGCGACGTCGTTGCTTACAGGATGGCCGGTTTGGAAACACTGTTTCAACTTGTCGTATACACAAAATTGAAGCAATTGACGAAACAGTGTCCAACTGTTGCTGTCGAACAGCTAACGAAGGTCAATTGAGGAAGATGATAGCGCTAGGTGCCCACCTTGGACAGGCTCTTGTCCTTTGCCTTATACTCGGCATCCTCTTGATCGATATATTGCATGAAAAGATCATCTGACATCCCATAGTCATCCTGACTTTCTTGATCGACTATGACGGGAGGGCGCCTCGGTGGCGGCACGGCAAGCTCTCTGGCAACCAAGAAGGTCCGGATTAGTCGCGGCAGAATATGGGCAGACGGATTGTCTGGTTTGATCAGGCTACCATCGCGGAGGATTCGCTCGAGAGCCACTGACGCGGTCGGGTCAGCGCGCAAGTGAAACGACGAGAATAGAGTACTCACAGAGAAGTCTGGGGTCCGGATATCGGTGCGCAACTTCTGGAGGGCTGCCTTTGAAGGCAGGAAAAACGTTTCGTACTGACACAACGAGGGAATGTAAGCCAACCACGACTGTATGCCCTTTCTGACGCTTGTGCTCGTCCAACAACACGTCAACCATCTCGTTGAACCAGCTCAGTCCTCATCCAGTGGGATAGCGCGCCGAACCATGACAATCGAGAGGTACATGAAACCTCGAATATACGCTTGGCGGGTGGTCGCATCGACATCCTTGAATTTGACGTAGTCCCGAGCCAACCGCAACAATCGAGCATGCTGATTGGATCCACGTGTATCGCAATGGCGATAACGCTCAGTCGGTTAAACAGCATGGACAGCTCGTGTCGGGACGGAGGATGTGTTTGAGACCATGGGAGGGAACCCACCGGTGTCGCCAGTGAAAGGAGCTTCTTAACCTTAGATGGATTGACCAGGAGGGTCTGATAAACCAATTTGAGGAAAAGAACAAAGGTGGTTTCTGTGTGGATTCGTCCTGAAAGCAAGGTCCAGTCATCGGCGCGCAAAAAGTCGGGGAAATCGGTCTCTTCATTGCGAAGGTTGGCAAATTTGCGGCTTTGAAAGATGACACTGAGACGACACAGAGTGTCGAATGCATCGTGGAGCTGCCAATCCCACCTGCTCCAAAGCAGGCAACATCTCTCAACGACCATTTTGATATACCGATCGTGAATGTCTAAGCTGGATTCAGAGACGGTGTCGTCAATCTTAGCACCGGCCTCGAGGGATATACGATCGAGAGCAAAAAGCACAATTTCCCAGCACGTCGGAGAAGGTGACTCGAGACCGAGGCGTGAAGACCGGCGATCTTGCCCGTGCTACAGAGTTGGGATATGGTTGAGAGACTGATGATCGCTCGCCACACAAGTTCGCTGTCTTCGAAATTCGTCCTGGTGAGGTGATGGTTCATCAAAGCGGTTTGGACCATCTTCCATACAGGGTGGATGGAGGTGGATGAATCCGTATGCTTGCCGGCGACAATCCATACGCCCACCCACATCTCGAAGACCCTCTGGGCAGTGGTAGAACCATCAATCCGATCTGGAGAGCTGACGAGGGTTCCATCCTTGCTGCAAGCCGGATTTCAGGAGTTGTTCGACAAGCATGGCGCAAGCTTCTTGCAATGCATTTGGTGTCGCGAACGCACAAGAGGCAATCTCGATCCCGATCGCACTGCTAATTCAACAGCAAACCAACAGAGAGCAAAGGTAGTCGAATCCATCGATTGGCGGCAAGGTTGGCCTCTTTCATCCTTAACGTTAGATCGAGGACATGTATCCCTGCTGCATCCTTCAACGCGCGCATCTCTTCCTCCGTGGTCTCTTTTGCAGTGAGCAACCACGTCAGCAGTCGGCAAGTGACCCCAATGAGCGACATCCATTCCCGTGCCGCCTCGCCGTCCTCATCTTCAGGAAGTCCCGTTGCAAAGTCGAAAAAGCGGTCACATATCTTGCCGAACATGGGCAAGAACTGAGCGACACTGACATTCGGTCCCAGATCGAATTCCATGGTGGAAAAATGAATGGGGCGAAACGCCTCGCGGCGGCCCTGTTCAAGAACAGAGGGCTCGGAAAGTGGAGTGGTAGGAACATGAAGATCTACCAGTTCGGCCAGAAATCCCTTGCCGGTGTAGGTTCTTATATCGAATGTGACTGAAGGCGCACATACGCCGAAATCAAGGAGTAACTCCTCGTCCTCATCCGAATCCTGGATTAAGTCGTCATCATTGACGAAGTCCTCTTCAACCCCATGCACAGACGGAGGACTTGAAGGGCGATCGTCGGGAGGAAGAAAGGCTGACTGAGGGGCTCTCTGTTCGACGGGCTTGACTATCTTTGAAATGGGGTGCTTCGTAATCCGGCCGCGTTTGCTTTGAGCCTTGAGCATTGCAGGCCGGCGCTGTTTCTGTTTATCGGCTTTAGCAGGAGCCAGCGCCGCGTGAAACCCTTGATCGTCCACATTGAGCCTGAACGTCTTGAAGTCTATCCGAGTCCCCTTGGGCGCGGGGAAAGTATGGACGCCATTCATCTTCTTCTGGGCGCGCCTCTCCTTCTCTTTCTGCCTCCTGACGGCTTTGCGGGAAAGCTCAGGGCGTGGATCCACATAAGCCGGGGCGAAACACCATCGTCAGGAAAGGAAATGTCGTGCTCATCATTCAACTCCTCGGAGGTGGCTCGTCGACCTTGACTTCGTGAACGTTGCCGCACACGAGGTGAAAAATGAATGTGGTGGTGGTGGTGATGCACGACGTTAGATGAACGAGGAGCCGGTGAAGTTGACCGGTTCCGCGACGATCGAGCTCGGGATCGATCACGTCTGGGCTGTTTGTCAAAGGACAATCGCGTCTGGCGCAGACGCTGCTGAGCTGAAGACTTGGGAGGAGGATCCTTCGGTTTCTAACTCGTCTCCTCCGTCGCACGCCTCCGACCTCAGCGGTGTTGGCCAACATCCAGTCAATCATATCCTTGTCTTGCAATCCGGCTCCTCGAAGTGGCCTTTCTTCCAAGTACACCTCTATGCGTCTATCGTCAATTTCACCGTCCCATAGACCCTCCCTTCCGAGTCCTTCCGGGAAACGACACGCCGTTTTCGTGTACGGCTTTTCCGTGGAAGCCTCGCGTGTTCTGCTTCGCTTCCAGACGGTCTGTGGTCGTCCTTACCGTCAACGGCTTCGGGTATGTCGTCGTCTGAGCTCTCAGTGTCCCCTTTGACTTCTCGCAAACTTCGTGGATTCGCCGCTCTACGGACCCTGGTCTGCCCGGGGAGCAACGGCTGCTCCTCTTCGCTGTCCGAAGAGGGCACAGACCGCCGGCGTCTTTGTTTGATTGCGGCGCCATCCGTCATTATCTGCTCGTGCATGACGGCAGGAAACATGCGTTTGAGCGCGCGTAGCTTCTTTTTTGCTTGATCTCAGCCTTAGTCAAGAACTCAGGTCCGGGGACGGAGTTCTGCTAATGGCGGGTGGAACGCTCTCGTCTTCGTCATCAGAGATGATGATGGGAGTGCTGCGACCATTGGCTTGTAGGCGGGGAGATGGTGGAAGGGAGACCACGTCGGGCAGTTCCATGGCATCGTTATGGTCATTATGGAATGATCCGGAAGGAGAGGGTAATGGAGCATCTTGAAATATGGGTGTGGGGGAAGGAGAGGAGGAGAGAGAGGAGGAGAGTCGATACTCGCTCGACGAGAAGAAGGCTTGAAGAGAGATTGAATAATGGTTGTATCTTACACGACCAGTCACATACCTTCTTCAAGACTCGCCGGTCAGGTGATTTAGTACGATGGGGGACTGTGTATTCGCTTCAGATGGGGGGAAATTAAGAAAGGAATGGCACCCACTTGACGGCGGTCGTCCTCGGAGCCGCTGAGCCTGACAGGAAAGTCTTTGACGATTTTCCTTTCGCGTTTACGCGTAGACTCTCGTTTCTTTTGTTCCCGACGAACGCGACGGGCCTCCTTCATCATAGCAGTAAATCCTTCGTCTTCTTCCTCGTCTAGTGGGAGCGGCATGATATAGCCGTGCATCCACTCAGGAACAACCACTCGACTCTTGCTCCGGCTTCTCGATCGCCGACCACGCTCTACCTCTGGTTCATGCTCTGAAACAGCGTTGTTTCCCATGACCTGGGCTTGCTGTGGTTGATCCTCTTCGTAGTTATCCTCCCGGCCCTGGGGCGCCTTGGGCTGCGAAACTTCACAATAGCGTCCGGGTTATTGCGCATGGTCCTCTCATACATTTTTTTGTCGAATGCATAAGGGGCCCTCTGTTGTGCGTTTCGTTTTCGGAGTGAGTACCTCCGGCCGTCCTGGTTCTCAATTTGGACCAAGTTCATAAGCTCCAGATCATCTGAAGGCTGAGCTTCACGTGTCGGGGAGATGGAGTCGCGCGTGTCTTGTCGCACAGGACTCCTTTGCCCCTCGGACGGCAGAGGCGATAATGGGGACAGCGGTAGCGAAGGTTTGGGAGGGCTGGCTGGTCCGGGTGAATGATCAGAAATAGATGGGCGAGAGGGGGTGAACAGGAGCAAAGGATCAACCGATTCTGAGCGCGCTGGTTGCGACGAGGAAGGAGTGACTGGAGAGTCGGCCTTTAGAACCATCTCGGCATCGAGTGGGGGCGAGGACGACATGGACGGGATAGACAGTTGCGGACTCTTGGCGTCTCCAAGGATCGGCAATAAATCTTCTCCATCGGTGAAGGGGTCTTCTGCGCTCCGTGTGACGACATTGAACGGATCGGTGGCAGAGACCGGTGAAGTTGTCGTTGGAAAACTCGCGGGAGAGATGTAGTCTGAGGTAGACAGGAAATGAGGAGAGGGGTGTCCGGAGGAGGAGGAAGAGGAAGATAAGGAATCGTCGTAATCGTGGTGAATCTATTAGAGGTTAGCCTGTTGGCGATGGAGAGTATTGGGCCGACCTTTAGACGCTTCGGTGGAGAGAGACGGGCGTCGTTTTGAGGTGGACGAATGCGGTCCGCGCGGAGCTCTTCGAGCTCCTCTACGTCCGATGTCTCAACAACTTCATCCATAGTGAAAGCAGGACGCGTAGGTCACGCGTGACATGTCGCGTTTGTAAACAGACCACGACGCGTTCTGACTAAAATATACAGTACATAGGGAGTAATAGATTCTCACGACTCCTCAACCTGGATCGTCAACTCTTCTAATCCAGATATCCTCCCCCGCAGAAGAGAATCAACACGCTCAACCACGCGGTCCAGCTTGGCATACGTTCGCCGCTGGTTTGAGTGCGGCCCACCGGGATCAAAAGACGATCCAGAGGGCGCCAACTGGATATGTATCGACCCAATTAGCGTCGTTGCGTCCTTTGGCCAAAAACGTGGTGCTCGGAACGTCGCAACACCTTCTATGGAGCTCAGCTGTAGTCGGGCGGTTAGTGCAGGGCTTTTGAACCTGTTCATCATCACCGACCTCTGAAAGTGCTTGCTCTATGTTGGCTTCTCGATCAGTGATATCTAGGCAGAGAACTCGGCCGTGTCTATGACAAGAGGCACGACACTAGCAGCTATCAGAATCGCGATGAACAAAGAGGCGATAGGATCGAATCCAGTCCATCCGTAGAACTGAATCAACAGTGTCGAAATGATCACTCCAACGGAGCCCAACGTATCCTATGAACGCTCAGGCATCGTATATGCATCAGCTCTATTCCACCTACCGCCATAACATGAAGAAACACCCCACGCATGTTGTGACTGTGGCCTTCATGCGTCGACGTTTGCACAGGATTGTGCAAATTGGGAATGTGTTCATCTTCATGGTGAGTTGTGTAATGTTCGTCTACTCCGAATCGATAATTGGGCGTTATCGGCGTAGCCGAGTCAAACATCGGCGACCGAGGACCAACGTCAAGTGACGCTCCGCTGAATGCCCGCTTAATGAGTGGTTTGGCGCCGTGCGTATGGCCATTCTGCAGCGGCTCGTGCGTGTGCGCCGATTCTGAGGTATGGCTATGCTCCGGGGTGTGCGAATGCGAATGCCCGTGTTCATGTGAGTGAGAATGCACCTCGCCGTTCGGAAGTGGGGGCGAATGTGAATGTGAATGTTCTGGAGCAGGGTCTGACGAATGCGCATGCGAGTGAGAATGAGCGGGCGGCGAGGGAAGTGAGTGCGAGTGCGAGTGCGAGGACGTCGCCGGCGGAGAATTCGGATGCGTTTTAGGTGAGAGAGGAGATGTAGGAGGCGAATGCGAATGTGCGTGACCTGGAGAGTGCGAATGACCATGACTCTCGCTTGGCGACTGACCATGAGAGTGTCCATGCGAATGTGAATGCCCGCCCTACGGTACATTAGCCTGCATTCCTCGTGAAAAAGAAGAAGACCTGCATGATGATGTCCTCCCATGGCAAACATGCCGAACAAGTTTACCGCCAAACCGAGGGAACTGACGAGAAGAAGCTGACTGGTATTCATTTCGGGAGGTTCCAGACTGCAGCGTTTCAATGTGATAGGACGTTAGAAGGAAATGCTGAGGTCACTTACATGCGTTGAATGGCCTCAAAGACAATGAAGATGGAGATGAGGATCAGGAAAATCCCGTTCGCGAACCCGGAAAGTGTTTCGATGCGCCCATAACCGTAGGTGAAGCGTTCATTGGGCTCCCAGGTAGCCATTACGGACGCAAAAAGGCCTACTGCAATGGCCATGCAGTCGAAGGCCATATGGATAGCTGATGCAGTCCTTGAGCACGGGAATGAACCATGAGCTGGAACGTACCATCAGAAATCAGACCCAGACTGTTCGTCCAGACACCATATAGCATCTGAACGAGCATGTACGCCATATTCAGCATCAAGAAATAGAAAATCTTGCGAGACTCTGAGTTGGACAGAACAGTCTTGAGATAAGACCTGATGAGGCGCGAAGTCGGAGTGCGGGGCTTGGCAGGGAAAGCATCAATTTTCTCGGGTTGCATGGCTGTTTGATATGATATGAGCCAGTGCAAAGAGGGTCAGAAGGGTGACGCACCGAAGTATAAGAGGACTGCGACCGCCGCGTCGGTCCATGTCGGGTACTGCGAGAATGCAAGGGAGCCAATGATGGCTGCCAAGACCGACGTGCTGGGATACGACAGCATGAAATGCTGTGGAGTGAAGGAGAGGTGGCTCAACGACTGTGCTGTGATTGGAGAGAAAAACAGAAGCGAGAACGCAAGGAGGGGCAGGGCTATGAGTGAAACGAGAGGAACGACCGGTGACGAGGGGAAGTCGAGCTGCAAGCCCAAAATAAGCGCCACAGGAAACTTTGGTCGAGCCTTACTTACAACAACCGATCTGAAGGCGTAAAACGGAAGCGCAAAGGCGGTAGCACCGAGGACGCTGGCGGCAACTGCGAACGTGTTTCCTAAGGACGGAGCCAAAATTCCGAGAGTGTGCTCCAAAGCACCCGAAGCCAGGGAATAAAGTAGTAGAGCGCCGTATCCGGGAATGTACCTCCAGAGGAACTCAGGGGAGAGTCGGGTGTCGGATGCTATGGAAAGCGCCCATGCAAGCGTGACGGCTAACGTTTTTCTTGACTACGCGCAAAATGAACACTGAAGCGTGGCAGCAAGGGACAATCGTACCGAGGAAGTTGACCATAGGGAGTTTAGCCATAAGGTTGAGAAATGGGTGAACAAGACCACGCTAGAGCCGATATGAGCAGCTCCCATTTCAAGGTAGGTATAGACGAATACCGAGTAGACGAAAGGCGGTAGAGAGCCGTAAAGAGGCAGCCTTGCTGGACGAATACCAGCAGAGAAGCTGTCCCGAGGACGGACCACTGTTCACTATGAGACGACGAGAGGCATTGCATAGGCATTCCTGCGCACCTCAATCGAATTATGCTTGGCCAGCTGTCTCGTCCGCGCCTCCCATACCAACACACCGAACCCACCGCACGCCAGGACTCGCATCACCACCCAGAATACTCCAGCTTCAAAATTCAGCAACAGCTTGCCCGCATGCAGAGCCGTCGCGTAAAGCAGAAGAGAGGAGCTGAAGAGAGTCGTGTTCCTCCGGGTTTTGGCATCCATTGAAAGAGGGACAGTAGATTGTACCAATTTTCGGCTAGCGCATGAAATGTCGGCACTTTTACCCCGGCCTCGAGATCAATCAAATCAGCCCAATCACGGAGGCCGAGAGCGTGCCGCAGACAAAGACACCATGCACCGGCAGCAGTGTAAGATGTTTCTTTTCGACAATTCTTGCAGCATCCCAGTTCAACATGCTTGTTACGGTTCTTTTTTGTATGCCTCAATTTATCCAGACTCCGCCACCTGGGCACCTACGAAAGTGTTATGTAAAGACCCTGTAGGAAGGTTAGCTTGTGGTGGCGGAACCCACTAAGAGAGGCCCAATCCGTGAAGCCGTCTTCAGTTTTGTGCTTCTATTAGTCAAAAGTTCGCTTCTATTAGTCAAAAGCTTTGCTTCTATTAGTCAAGAGATCGCCGTCTCCAAATCAGGTAATACTACCAAATTAAGTCAAAGCTGTGCTCTTCCTCCTCCATGGCGCCCCCCGGCCGCAAGCGCTCTGTACGCGCCTCCCAGCCCGCTGCGCACACGGGCTTTGGTACCCACTTCAAGAGTCCTCTAAAGCAACGCGATACGCGCAAAAAGGAGATGGTTCGGGGGCTGGGACGCGAGCAGATGAAGGTCGCCGCACGCAACGAACTTGATGCTCTCTTGCGTCGTGTGCCAGCTGGGAGCGCTCAGAATCCTATTCCTGCTGATGGTCCGTCCGGCTCAGACGTCGTAATGGGGGATCAGCTCGAATCGGAGCTTCTGGATTTCGCTTCGCAGCCTTCGCCGCCTTCGCCGCCGCCTTCGTGGCCTCGGGAACCCGGTGACGACAACGCGCAACGGCTGAGTGACGCGTGGAACAGGCTTCTACTCTTCTGGAGGCGCCCTGGATTCGTTATTACGAGCGTACGCACCGCCGACCACGCGAAATCATCCCCGCTGCTCTCGAATATAAGTGTGTTGCATCCTGTAGCACCTCCACAGCGTCAAGCATAAAATGCTTGTATCCCACTCGTGCGTAATATGTTCTTTTTATCGCTCCGATCTTCTTACTGGCTTCTAGATATCCAGCATGTCACGGTGACGACCTGCAGCTGCACCCCAGCTGCAGTTCTCCTTGCGGAGCATGGTGTTTTTCCCGCCTCACCCAGCAGGACGAAGACTGGCATTGCTGCCGATGTGCTCGACCTATATCGCGCCTTTTTCGAGCGGTCCTGCGACGCGATTACGGCACTCGCAGCTGCTCTGCATACCGTATACGACCGGCGGGGCTTCAAGGTTTTATCAGCCCAGGTATGGCTCCTCATTGCATTCTTTGCATAGGGTATTACCCAAGCTTTACTCAGTATTCTGAGGATGAACTGGCCTCCGACCCTTTCCGGCGCTGCTTACCCAGGCCGTCCAGTGGCGTCAAATCTTCGTGACCGTGCGGAGAAGAAGGTCTCTGCTGCTCTAGCGCAGGCGGCGCTGACGCCATCCATCCCAGCGTCAGGGTCCCCAGCAGATGTACGGGATCTCACCTCCGCGACGGCCGTCACCCCCTCCGTGCCACCCTTCGTCCCATCCGTGCCACCCTTTGCTGCCTCCGCGACGGCCTCCACCACCAATTTCGCGGACTCTCCGGCTCAGAATCCCCCCATCCGGTGCTGCTGGACAGTCGTCACCAGCGGAACCTGTATCAGCACCCAAAATCGCTGCGTCCGACCTCCGCTCCAGTCTGGCCGCGCTGACCGCATCTTGCGTGAACGGTGCCCAGCGTGCTTTAACCTCGACAAATGGGGGCGGTCTTTGCGAGAGTATGACCTCTTTTCTTCATGCTCAATACCTGTACTCAACACCGCTTAGGGGTGGAGATGTCCAATTTGGAGCCGATGGGTGTTTTAGCTACCGCCACCTGCGGAAGGCGGGCGACGGTCCCATATCATATGACCCGGCTTTCTTCATCCCCAAAGACAAGGTTGACGCCGTCGCGCGGAAGATTGACGCGGCGAGAAAGTTTCCGATTGCGAAGGGCAAACAATTCATGCCACAAGAGGTGGTCGATGCCTGCGAAGAGTCGTGGGATGCAGCAAACGAGAAAAAGCGAAAGGCGGACCCCAAACGCTACGACGCAAGCGGCGTCTTCGTCATGACCTGCCGCCATGGGCAACCTCTTTTCATGTGCAACATAGATAGCGTGGCGAGAAACAATGCTACATCATCGCAATGCTAGAAGAAGTCGCCAGCTTGCTCCCTACAAGCGCCACCATTCTGCAGGCATACGACGTAGGGTGCGTTACTGAACAGTCTGAATCTGGTACGTTTCGTTACCTTCGTGGCCTTCGTCGAGTACCTTCGTGGCCTTCATTTGACTTCTTTATCAAGTTTCCCATACTCCCTGCAGCCCTTCGCGAGCGGATATCTTTTGTAATCAATGGGATGCATGCATACGGCATCACTGGGCTTGCCAGCTACTCTATAGCCCGAGGTTCCGCACGGGGATGGGCTCGCTGACCACGAAGGTGTCGAACGGTTTTGGTCGCGTATACGGAAGCTTATACCGCTGACAAGAGGCCAATGGGTATGTACTTCACCCGTGAACCTTCTTCTAGTTTGATGCTTCCAGAATTATTCACGCCGCATTTGGATGCTGGATGAATACGCGGCCTTCGTGAGCTCCGAAGGTCGCAAAGGTTTGGGCAATTGGATCCACCGACAACAGCGCAAGAACGTTACGCCCAAGCACCGCGCAGCTAT
>QVIE01001849.1:0-21534 GCA_013387415.1 Panellus pusillus | reverse complement strand
TCGCGCGCATACCAGTTTTGTGTGATCTTTGAATCGCGGGGGTACAGCTTTGCTTCCGTGAGTATCTCCCTTTGCGGCATTCGATGATGAGTGAGATTAAAGGTGAAAGACCGCCGCACTTTGACGAATTCGACCATCTGTGTCTCTTCTCCCCTTCATGCGCGCCATTCGTGGAAAGCGTCGAGGTTGGCAAAGACCAAAGTGTAGTCGTCGTATTCGCCAGAAACCCATACGCGGTTGCTTGTGGGCGCTACGCCGGTTGCGCTCGGGGCTGGAAAGTCTGGGCTGTGTTTGTTTGTTGGATTTGAGGGAGATGGGTTGGCACTGGAAACGACTTCTCCGAGCCGAAAATGCTGAAAGCTCATTTCGGACAAAAGTGGTCGATTCGAGAGGATTTGCCAGGGGGACTGTGACAGTCACATTTCATGCCGCTCAGAAATTCCATCCATCGACGCAACCACAAGGAGCGCTCCCAGCTTGCACACAGGGCTAGGCTGGGCATCCTTGAAAAGCACGCCGACTATGTCAAGCGCGCAAGAGATTACCACTCGAAGCAAGACAGATTAACGCGGCTCAGGCAAAAAGCCGCGGAAAGGAACAAGGATGAGTTTTATTTCTCGATGACGAGGCAGTCCAGCAAGGTCAGTCCAGTTGGACTCCATACAAAACGCCCCTGTAATTTTTTCAGGGAGGTGTGCACGTTGCAGAGCGAGGAAATACTGCCTTGCCGACGGACATGGTCAAAGTCCTTAAAACGCAGGACGAAAATTACGTGCGCACAATGCGAGCTGCAGGTCTCAAAGTGTGTATTGTATCCCTTTACTCTCAACAATTCTGTGAACCAGACCTTGTAGAAAATCGATAAAATAAAAGCGCAATTAACGGCTATGGCAGATCTAATGAAGCCGGGCTCGCTCAAAGACGATTCGGACGTGCAAGAACTCGACCTGGAGGAAGTGGACATCCTGCAAAACGCCGGCATCATCTCAAAACGAAAGGGCAAAGGCCGTGCGCAGCCCAAGCATATCGTTTTTGTGCAAGACGAGGACGAAGGTGCGGACGCTCGTGTACCGTCAATTGTCGTTTTCTAACTGGTTTACAGCGCGCAAATACGCGAGTACCAGCTTTACGCAGGTCGACGTTTCCAGCGCTCGCGGCGTTATCACGGAGGAGCCTGTCGATCTTGGCTGGAAGACCTCTTCTACAAAAAAATCAGAGCGTCGATCTGCTCCACCCGAAGAGGACGTACAAGTCCTCACCGACATTGCCGCAGAAGAACGACACGAGCTCGCCAAAACCCACCGCAACCGCCTTCTCAAGGAGCTTTCCGCGCGCCTGTCCCGTGACACGCAGCTGCGCTACACGGAACGCGAGTTTGAGTTGCAGCGTCAGATGATGGGCAAAGGCGCGCGCAAGAAGATCGCCGGCGTCGAGGCCGTCGGAGGTGCCGAGGACGACGATTCTGAGGACGAAGACGAAATTGATGCGCGAAGGGGCAAGCGCCGCGCGCCCGCGCGTAACAAGGTCGACGAAAAGACTTACAAGCCGCGAGTCTACAAGTGGCGCCTAGAACGCAAGGGCCGGTGATATGCATGAGATGTATTATGTCCAGTCTGTGTGTGGTAGAGATAAAGAATGCGAGGAGTCCGTTGATGTAATGCGAACTATACTACAGTGAGTGCGCCGAGCAGTAGGCTCAGTGGGACAAATAGCGACGCGACACTGTGTGATCCCGACATCAGGGACGCCGCACCGTTGCCGCTCGAAGACGACGATGAAGACGACGACGACGATTTGGGCTGCGCAATGGCGGTCGTAGGTGCGTAAGTCACGCCATTTAGGTTCGCAGCCTCCTGGAACACCGAGCCGTTCCCGTACTCATAAAAATCGACGAGCATGAAGTTTGGCGGCCGACTGTATTCCGACACGCACAGGTTCACCTGGTCCCCGAGCGAGTTGGAGCCGGTTAGTGCGTTCGTCACGTTCGCGGCGTCGACGTCGGGCGTGGGTTGGCCGAGGACTATCGTGTCAAGAAAGTGGTTGATCAGATACATCTGCGTCGAGGAATCTCCCTTGGTGCGATTAACGCTGCAGTCAAAATCAGTCGTGACGTCGAACGGCGTTTCCCAGACGTTTGTGAACTCTGCGTGGGCGCGGTAAAATCGAAATAAATCAAGATGGCAGTGAGATGGGATGGAATGAACAGACCGTCAAGCAGGTATGGGACAGATGTCAGGTCGGCGGCATTGTCAAGGAATGTGACTAGTCGCGTCCCGTTGTCAATCATCGACCCTAATGTGGGCCAGTTGGAAAAGGTGATGGGCGACGACGCGGGGGCGTACGACAGCGTGTCAAGCCCCGCGGAAGTGAACACCGACCCGAACGCGGACGCAACAAGATTGTCACTGTTAACGATAAGAAGGGTTACCACTATGAAGAAGTGTCCGTCAGTCTCCAGACAGGTGGACAATGGAGAAAGAGAGCGCACCATCGTTGGTGTTGGCATCCATCCATGTCTTGACTGGACCGGCGTGAACACTGCTGTGCTAACATCAATGCGCGCAGGACGCACCTTTTGCCAGGTACGCCTCGAGCGTGCCGCCATTGTATAACAGCTGCGATGCGAGTTTAGCGGGGATATTGGGTGCAAGAATGCGGGCTCACGCAGGTGGTGTGGCACAGCTGAATCGTCCCGCTATTATTGTGCGCCTGCATCTGTAACATCCGCACACCGTCGGTGAGCTGCTGCGTTACTGCGGAAATAGACTATAATTGTGCTTTCTGTGCGACTGCGGAATTATGCGTACCATCATAGTCCTGGTTCGCAGCCACTGGCGTTCCGAAAGAAAAGGCACATTAGTGGGTGTGTGGGTGCACACGGCGGGGCATGACGCACGATTGTTGGTGCCGACGGCATAGCTGTCGTGCGCACCGACGAACGAGATGTTCCCATAACTCCTGTCGCACAACTAGTGCAAGTACATGGGTCTCGTAAATCTTTACGAATGTAAGCAGGTCCGCAGTAGGTGCACACACCTCGCTGTGGCCATTACACGTCGTTGCGCGTCGCACCGAGGCCGCGCTGCCGACAGCTCCCGAGAATAACAAAGAAAGTGCGACCTGCACAATATGGTTTGCTGGCAAAAACATGTAATTAGAGAAAAAGTCGTAAGAGGATGTGTGGTTGGTTTAGAATGTGTGGTTTTAGGGAGAGTGAGGTAGGTCTCGTGGAGAGTGCTTTTTATAAGCTGCAAAGCCGATTTCCACAGGGAGAACAAAAGCCCGGCTGCGGAAATAACAAATCAGGCTCTTGGCCTGCCGCGCTCACCTGGATGCTAGGGTTGTACATGTACAGGATGGCAACTGGGTGCGAGTATTCGGAGCCGAAATGTCCACTGGTAATTACATGCGAGGTAACCAGATCTGGCCTTCTCTATGTACGGCACACTTAAGGTATTAAGCTGCCCTGCGCGAGTACAACCGCCACAGATACCACAACACCCACGCCTTGGGCAGGTACCCAAATACCTTGAAAGCAAACGCGTTCCCGCCGAGAGTCAGGTACCCGGGCGGATTTTTCTTCAGTGCAGCCTTTACGACGATCTTGGCAAAAGCGGCTGCGGGCATTGAGTTGGGTCCCTGGCTCGCGTGCATGCGCTGGATGATGTTCGGGAGGAAGGCGGTGTAGAGCGATGTCGGCCTGAGGCTGAATAGCTTCTCCTGGTTGTTAGAGATGTTGGACTTGATGGCGCCGGGCGCGATGTACATGACGCGCACGCCGAAGGGCTTGAACTCCATTGTAAGCACGTCAGATATCGCGCGCACCGCGGCTTTGGAGCTGAGTATAGCCGTTCCATGGCGTCGCGCTTCGTGGGTTAGCCAGATTGGTTTTTTTTTTCATACGAAAAGGAGCACAGCGCACATATCCGCAACGATGGACCCAATATTGATCACCAGGCCACTGCGCCGGGCGGCCATGTGCGGGAACACGGCCTGCGCGACGCGCAGCGTGCCGTAGGTGTTGGCATTAAAGACTGAGTGGACGGTCTCCTGCGGTTGCTCGCTACAATGCATTCATACTAAAGCTGATGCAACGAGGATGGATAGCTCTGCTCACATTAATGGACCTACTTCCGGTGAGAGAAGTGAGAATAATTAGAAGCGCGGCGACGCACCAACGCCCATCAAGCCCGCTGCATGCGGTGAGTTGAACATTTCACCAAAATAATCGAATGTATTCCACCTTGTTTACAAGGATATCAATCCGCCCAGCCTCGGCGACCACTTGCTCCACGACGCGGCGCACGTCCGCGTCGTTGGTTACATCGAGCGTCGCGAGGGAGATCAACGGATGCGAGTCCAGCCCTGTCATAGCCTCTAGGCGGCGCGCAGTCGCGTAGACCCGCAACCCTCAGCGGCAAAGCGTTCGCACCTAGTGGCTAGTGAGAGGTGAACCAAAACGAGGTCGACAAGGACTTGCAGTGCGTAGCCAATGCCTCCGGAAGAGCAGCCAGTGACAAGTACGACAGACATGGTGAGACGACGAGAATCGAAATTCAAACGTATTTAAAGTTCGGCGCGCTAACCGAGAGAGAGACAACAATTGGAGAAGCGTTGCCTAGCGTAGCCGGATTGCAGCAGCGTTCGGAAGGCAGCGGAAAGTTCCAAGATCGAAGGACTCGGAGAGCGCGGCGTAGGAGCCATCAATGATCGCCTTTCTTTAGCTTTCTTTTCTTGTTCGACAACACGACGTCGCGTACAGCGTTCAACTCATTACCGAGCGCGTTGAAGATTCTGCTTTATCGCACTGGACACCTGGGTTGTCCAGAAAGAGGTCACCATACGCGACATGACAGGAAGCGACTTGAAACAGCGGGACAAAGTACCTGGGTCCGGAGCACCCGGCGTGAACTGCTCTATCTTTTCTACCCAGATCACCTTCGACTAGCTTATTCATCCCGCGTCAACCCTCTCATAAGTGTCAGTTCCAGTGGCTCGCAAAAACCGGACTTCGTGGGGGAATGACGCGCTGCTTTCTGCACAGGCTCTTCTCCGGACTTTGCACAGCTACGCAACAACATGAGGCGACTCTTCAGTATGGGGTAGATACATGCAGATACCACAGAGGTTCGCCGCCACGCCGCGCACGGACATCCGAGGTCCTCGTTCCCTAGGGAATCAAGTCATCATCTACTGCAACAACATGAGGCGACTCTTCAGTATGGGATAGATACATGCAGATACCACAGAGGTCCGCCGCCACGCCGCGCACGGACATCCGAGGTCCTCGTTCTCTAGGGAATCAAGTCATCATCTACTCGAGGTCGACAATTGCACCGGTGGCAAGATATACGTATGATGTGCTCCAAGTGCTCTAAATATGTCCAACGATGAAATGCTAATCTGGTTCTCTGTCCTCGTTTAGTCCTACCCCGGCACATTGCTACGGTGAGCACGGCTGAGGGGCCCGGGGACGGGGACATAGTTAGTGGATACTCTCCGAAAACCGGCCTTCCTGAGCGGGATCGCGCGATGTATTTCTACCCACTTCCCTATGATTGTGCTCAACTCACTTGACGCACCCTGCCCAGCAGTTGAGACTTTCTGTTCGATGTTCACCCCACAAGATTCCCTGCAGCCTTTCTCTCCAGTCTATCTCTTGATCACCCAACTCTTACTCCATGTTGCCCTCGCAATTAATGCACCGACTATGCGGCGCATGTTCTTTGTACCGCTATGTGCCATCCTCCTATACCTCCTCTTCAACACTAGCACCGGTCACCACACTCAGAATTGGTTGACTGGGCACATGCTCGTCATGCAAATGTTTACGGCCTCGGACTATCTCCTAGTCACTACAAATATCCACAAGGAACTTCGTCTATCGAAGCAGGTGGCGCCATTTCCGAGGCATCATTCATGTACAGGTTGAAATGGGCTCTGAAGCTCACTATCAACCCTAGAGGAATTGGCTGGCTCCATGAACCCACTGCTGCACTTCCTCCCAAACCCACGACTTCCAGGCAGTCTTTCCTGCTTACCCAGACTCAGCACTTGGTGTTATTCATCATTCTTTTGGAAGGAGCGGGCAGAGCTGCCCTATTCATCCCTGTATTGCACGCGGGCAGCCACGGTTTAGGGAGCAAAGGATGGTCCCAACAGTTCTTGTCCGTTCTCCTCTATTGGATTGCACTCTATTCGGGTGCCGGTCTGCGGGGCTGTGTCTACAGACTCCTCTTTGCTGGTATAAAGTTCTGGATCACCATGACTGCCCGGACCTCTTCAATGAGTCTTGGCAAAATGCGTGCACCCTCCGGAAGTTCTGGGGGTCAGTCTTCTCATTGACGTTCCATTTCCAAGCGGGTACTGACATCCAGCGTAGAAGGTTTTGGCATCAGATCTTGCGAAGAGTGCGTCTCGGGAAGCAATCCATACAAATACTCTTTAATTCTGAATTCCTACTGCAGGTCTTGACATCTCATGCTAAGCTGTTAGCACACCGAGTCATGAACTTGCGGCCAGGAAGCAAACTCTCAGCATATGTTCAACTGTTTGCTGCATTCTTCATATCCGGAGCACTTCATCATCTGGGCCAGTACATGTTAACGCAAGATCTATATCCCCTTTCAAGAGGTCCACTGGTCTTTTTCATAGCGCAGGCACCAGCAATAATGCTGGAAGATTTGGTTGTGGCTGTAGGTCAACACTTGGGACTGCGGGGCGCCATTTGGAAAGCCGTCGGTTTTGTGTGGGTTTTGGCATGGTTCACCGTCACTGTGCCTGTCTGGGTAGACAAGCAGATCGCCGCAGGCCTCATGGACGCAAGGTTTGGAGGCCGGTTGTCCATGATTAAATTCGCCGCTTTTGGAGACTTGTACTAGACAAATCCCGTTGCGCGACGGAGAAAAACACACTTGATTGAAGAATCGCGTCGCCAATACTAGGGCTGGCCTCCTGGCGATCTTTCATAAATGACTCGGCTTCCGAAATATGGTGCGCCAGCTGCTTCCGCGCCCGGCCTCGAATGGAGAACATCACGCTTCCCTAGGCCTGCTTCAGGCTGATCAGGCTCTTATGGCTGAAAGGTTGCAAGGTGATGGTCTAGTACCTCAGGCTGTTGCTGCGTACTGAGGGTGGTGCCATGGCTCATCTCTTCCAAGTCTGATTCATCGCTGACCGCGACTACATCCTCGCGTGCGCGCATCGCGGGCTGGATAAGGTAGACTGGGTCAAGGCTTTTTTTTTGTTGCACCCACATTTTGTCGTTAAGGGGACTTTGAGCTCACGAGCGCTGACTGGCCAGTATTGGATTGAGTCGTATATATTGGTAATCGTTGGTTCTTCTCTGACTCATTTTTGATGTCCAGGACGCGTCCCCGGCGGGGACGCGTCGTATGCTGTCAGACCTCATGATCGTTGATTTCGAATTCAACTTGATCTGATATGCGTCGAGGACTCGACGTTCGACGTTCATCAACGTAACGTTCATCCTGCACCTAGTCTCCCTAGTCAGACTAATATCAATTGGTCATTTTCTTATGTAATCTTTTGAGGGGGGAAAATGACCTGATATAAGTCCTGCACCCGGTACCGTGCACTTGGTACTGCGCACGCGTCGACCGTGTCCGTGACCATTCCCGTTGTGATTATGAAGGCATGGGTCACCTCGAGATACACTTCCTGTTGTCGAGTCGATTTCGATGAAGTTCGATGAGCAGGTCATCCATGACTACTGCCGTTTACATTCATTCCGAAGGGCCAGGTTGCGCAAGATACGTCGTCGACAAAGTGAATTATCATGATGCGGAACGGAGACCGGCCACCCGCCATACCCACGACGGGACGTGTGGCTTCGATAGGCAGATAAGCTGCGGCTAAGTATTTTAGCTCGATTTCACCGTCTCCCATCATGTCCTGGCAAGAAATCGCTGCCGAGAAAAAGTCTCACCAGTTGGACTCGGTACCTAAGGAATGGCTAGCCTCCAGTCTACCGCCCGCTGAACAGCTCAATGTGATCAACTTCCTCGAGAAGGCACCGTCTTGTCTGCCCTCGACGTTGAGATCACAGAATCTCCTGTTCCTACCTTACTGGCTCAGCTGGCCGAGGGCAAGTGGTCTGCAGTTCAAGTTACAACTTCTTTCTATAAACGCGCCATCATTGCTCAGCAATTGGTTGGTCCTTCCCGCGCCTCATAATGCACGAAACCGCTGACCCACGTAGACCAATTGCCTGACTGAGATATTTATTGACCGCGCACTCGCTCGTGCTAAGGAGCTTGATGGCCATTTAGAGAAGACAGGCAAGGTCGTTGGAGCTCTCCATGGACTGCCCATCTCGTTGAAGGATCAGATAAATATCAAGGGCATCGAGTCCTCCATGGGTAGAGCGGCAACCTTGCTTTCTGCCTTGAGTCTTTTCAAACACAACAGCACAGGTTATGTCTCTTGGATCGGCAAACCTGCGGAGAAGAACTCTGTCCTGGTTGATATTCTGGAATCTCTGGGTGCCGTTCCTTTCGTCAAGACGAACATCCCACAGACGTTGATGGTACGTCGATACACTTTCGTGCTGCTATAACCCGCTCACCTGTTGAAGTGGCCTGAGACTTTCAATCATATCTTCGGAAGGTCGCGCAGGAAATAGTCCGTTGAATGCAACGAACTGAATCATTCTCCAGGACATCCAATCCCTACAATCGTTCTCTTACAAGCGGCGGTTCTTCTGGGGAGAAGGCGCACTCATAGGTGGGAGACATGCACTCGCTCGCCGCTTATACATACCTTGATGATTGCTTCAGCATTGAAAGGGAGCCCATTGGTATGCGTTCATCCCTGAAAAGAAAAAAGCGTAGCTCCTAATATTGAGTGACATCTGCCCAGGCGTGGGTTCTGACATTGGAGGGTAAGCAAAGCCACAGTGCCTTCTCGGGTATATACCTAAATGTCCTGACAGGTCGATCCGAATTCCTTCTGCGTTCTGCGGAGTGTACGGTTTCCGGCCTTCGTTCCACCGCGTGCCCTATGCGGGTTGTATGAACAGCCTCGAAGGTATCCTCGTCTGTTAGTTTGGATGCACTGTGGAAGCTAACTCGTAGTTTCTCCGAAGGCGAAGACTCTGTGGTGTCCGTTTTAGGCCCCTCTCGAATTCACTTGATGGACTCAAGACATTCTACAAGGCCGTTCTGAGCAAGGAGCCCTGGCTCAAGGACCCGTTGGTGATTCGCAAGAGGTGGAGCGAGGACGAGTACAATCTCATCGACCACGGCAACGGTGAAAAGCTGTGTTTCGCAATTATGTGGGACAACGGTGTGATTGCACCATCTCCACCCATCAAGCGCGGTCTGAAAATCACGAAGAACGCTTTGTTGGCCACTGGTCATCAAGGTATGAAGTTCATGCCTTTGGTTTATTGCGTGGCCTAAACAACATGTGCAGTAATCGACTGGACGCCGTACAAGCAGCAAGAGATTACCGAGACTCTGGTGAGCCAAGATCTACGTTGCATTCGGAAGAAGTTGAGAGCTGATTCCATTTGACAGCGAGCAATCTGGAATTCGGGTTCGTACGAAGATTTCAAGAAAACAGCGGCACCCGAGCCCGTCATCGAATCGATGGGACTTTTGCCGGAGGACATGCCGTTGCAATTCCGCCCCGATGAGCCCTCCACGATGACGGCTTACGAGCTTTGGCAAGTGCACAAGAAGAGGCGAGACCTGCGACAAGAGTACTTGCAACTCTGGGAAGACAGCATCAGCCGCACGGGGACCGGCCGTCCTGTCGACGCGATCATCTGCCCTGCAGCGCCCTACCCAGCCCCTCCTCACGGGCTCAATAAGTTACGTGCAAGTCGAATCGGTGTTGCGTATGGGCTAATTTTGTTATTGATCAGGACCGCGCAATACACGTACGCGTTTCCATTTACCGGAGAACCAAGTCAAGCGAACTAATGAATCCAACCAAATTCAAACAGCATGGCATTCAACTTGCTTGACTACCCTGCACTGGTCGTCCCGGTATCCCATGTGGATCAAGAGCTGGACGTCAAACAACCGCGAAGCGAGTTTTACAACGCAGAAGATCGAGCGAACTACGAATATTGTGCGTGTCTGGACCTTGCGTCAAAGTAGTAGGATTGAGATTTTCCTTTCACAGACGATCCCAAAATCCACGAGGACGCACCGATCTCAATTCAAGTCGTCGGCCGCACGATGGAAGACGAAGCTGTCATTGCTATGTCGGAAATTGTCGACAAGGCACTCAAAGGGACTAGGCAGTAAGCAGGTACTGAGAGAGAACCATCAGTCAAGCTTGTACATGAACAATGTGAATGCGTTGAAAAATACAATGAGGACCCAGAAGAAGAAAATGATACAGATTGATTAGCCCAGTGTCAAGCCTCCGACCCCTCACCCGCACCATCAACTTCCCTCTCCTCCCCTTCTCCTCGCCGCCGCGGAATAGGTCTGAGAATGGGGCTGGCTAGCGACATTGTCGCCCGCATTGTGGGGCTGGATATGCCGCTGACTGGCCTGGATATGGATAGAAAAGACGCTGCTGTGCCGACGGTGGGCGAAGACGCAGCTGAGTTCGTAGCAGACGAGATAGGAATAGATATAGGCAGCCGTGGGTTCGAACGGCTTTTGGCGAGGAAGGATGTGAAGAGTCGCGCAGGTACGACAAGGATGGTGAAACAGCCCGGCGCTTTGATGCGTTTTGATATGGGTCAAACCGCTCGTCAACTGACGCGAGGTGTCAGTACGTGTGTGGATCGATCCACTGAGGAACGTACATTTGCGCTTATTGTTCCGCACGGCACTAGTAGTCGGGGCGGCGTGGATCGCCACTGGCTGATAGACATTGAGGACATGGACGAGACGGAGGGCGATCCAGAGGGCTGGAAGAGATAGATAAATCGGACGACTATGGAGGCGGCAAGATGCTTACGACATCGACGTCCATACCAGGACCGGGGCTCTCTGAAATGCACATATCGTCACCATTCACACTGCCCGCTGGAGTTCTGATATTTATGGGCTCCGTTCCGCTGGGTAAAGGGTATAGCGGGGGCATGTCGAGTCATTGTCGTTACCGTCATCGCTGGGGTATCTTCACGTTGGAATTCATCGACGCCTGCTTCCTCGGGATATCGGCCACGATCTGCGGCGATCCGTGGTGTACAAGGAAGCTCTACACCGGACGCAAGAAGGCGCTGAAACGCGGCTTCAGACTGAACTTCGTTCTCAAACGGCCGCGTTTCAGCGAGCAGATCGAGGATACGGGGTTGCTTTAGCTAAAGAAATGAATAATTAGGCTCGGGGACGCTTGGTAGAACTGGGATATTTACGACAGATAAGGAAGGTCGGCGGCCTTCGAACCAGCTTCGCCGAGATCTGCGCCTCGAGATAGTGACCTGCGCGGCGGGGTTGAAGGTGGCACTGGAGGTCTTGTATCGTCTGCATTATCTGGGACTGTTAGAGGAGGTGTTGGATTCAAAGAGCTGCTCGGGGTGATATATCCCAGATGTCGGACTCGTCGACGCTGGATGCACTGTAGCTAGCGCGGCGACTGTGTGATTTGTAGGAGGTTGTCAGAGTACTATGCAAACGCCCTCGAGTGCCTTGGGTGCGAGAAGGCTTGGACGACGGAAGCGCTGGATGGCAGAGTCCTCAACATAGGCGACTGCGGTGGAGGTGGACGGGGGTAAGTTGAAATCTGTGGAGGAGGTGGGGAGGGGATGGCGGGAGAGAGCCGCCTTTGGCATGACGGGAAGGGGTCGGTGCGTTGAGGAGGATGGGGGAAGAAAGGAAACGAGGAGCCCTTTGCCTTCGCATTGAATGTTTGGAACCGAGATCAAAAGTGTGTTCCTAATCGGACTCTGGCACCGAAACAATTATATTCTTTTATTATATTGTCGCAGCTGATCTTTCTACAGGCGCCCTGGGCAGTTCAGGGACGAGATATACTTGAAATATACAGCCCTAGCGACAGGCCATCTCGAGAGTTGCTTCAAGGACGTCGGCAGCGGCGACACTGCCACTGATCAACGGATAGTGAATTTTCTGTCATGTCCAAACGTTCCGCGACAGAACTACTGACCCCCGCCACTACTCCTGGCCAGCCTTTGCCAAGGCTTCGGGCAGCGGCCTGAAACGCGACAATGGTGCTCAAGATGACATGGGCGAATTCGAGGATGCTTGGGAGGACGAAGTAGACAGTGATGAAGAAGTCGTCGACGCCGAGGCCGCAGAAGACGAGGATGGTATTCAGTCTATTTCCTTCGGACCAAGAGAAAAATCCAATCTCACCCCTCAGGCATGGAAGTTGACGATGAGGTCATTCCCGCCATCGAAGAATCCGATGAACAACCTCCCGCGCCAGAGTTTTTTATTCCAGGCAGGGACACACTGGGTCCCGATGAAACGTTAGAACCAGACGAAACCGTGTATATTATGCGGCACTCTATGAAGGTGACCTGGCCTTGTCTGTCTTTCGACGTCCTCCGAGACAATCTCGGTGAACAACGGCAACGGTATCCCGCCACTTCCTACATCGTCGCCGGAACACAGGCCGATACCGCCAAAAACAACGAAGTCGTGGTCTATAAATTAAGCTCCCTCCACCGAACGCAAAAAGACGGAGGTAAGCGCGGCGATACACGTTGCGATGCACGAGTTGAATTTTTTCCGAAGATGAATCAGACTCGGAGGACGAAAACGACGATGAGGATGAAAATTTAGACGAAGACCCCATTGTGGAATTCCGATCCATACCGCACCACGGAGGCGTGAACCGCGTACGCGCCCAGCCTCTGCCCCCATCTTCCCAACTTCCCCCCGTGTCGCAAGCCTACCACGTCGCCTCCTGGGCGGAGACCGGAAAGGTGCACATATGGGATGTGCGACCGCTGATAGAGTCACTAGACGTCCCGGGTATTCTGTGGATAAAACGCGCGCTCATACCCCCGTTTACACTGTCAATACCCACGGCCGTGCGGAGGGTTTCGCCATGGACTGGGCGCAACGGGTTCTTCTCTGCGCCTGGTGACTGGAGACATCCAATCCAAGATTTATCTGACCAGTTCGTCGCCTTCGGGGTTCAATACTACCGCCCAACCGTTTACATCGCACACGTCGAGTGTGGAAGATCTGCAATGGAGCCCGACGGATCTTACTGTTTTTGCCTCGTGTTCTGCAGACCAGAGTGTGCGGCTATGGGACATACGAAGTAAAGGCCGGCAGAGCGTCGGCCTCATCGACTCCGCACATGAGAACGACGTCAATGTCATCAGCTGGAACAAGAACACTGGGTACCTACTGGTGAGTGGTGGCGATGAGGGAGGTATCAAAGTGTGGGATCTACGGCAGATCAAGAAGGCAGGGTGAATACTCGAATCAATCTATTCCTTTTGCGCGTAACTTACTTGGAACAGGACACATGCCCCGAACCCTACGCCAGTCGCGTCCTTCGAGTGGCACAAAGCACCCATAACGTCCATCGAATGGCATCCAACCGACGACTCCGTCTTCGCTGCCTCCGGAGCCGACGATCAGATCACAATGTGGGACCTCGGCGTGGAAGAAGACGACGACGAGATGGGCGGGGTGGAGGAGAACAACGGGCGGGATTGGCCGGCGCAGCTGATGTTCAGCCACCAAGGGCAGACGGATATCAAGGAACTGCATTGGCATCCGCAGATTCCGGGGGCTATCGTGTCCACTGCTGCCGATGGGTTTAACATCTTCAAGACCATCTCTATTTAGTCGCATATACAGTTCTGCTGCGCAAAAGTATTTTAGTATAGAGCTACGCCATTTTCTCCCTTCGGTGCGCGTATCTGAAGGGAGTAAATCAGGGTACAAAGGCTACTCGAGATGATGAAAGACCTTGGCGATGTTTTTGTGAATCAGATCGGTGAGGACAGCGTAGATATTTCGCAAGTCGATCAGATGTTGTCGGGCGAGGAAAAATTGGCCTTCGTCGTGTTCTTTGAGTGCCAGCTGTGAATCCGTCAATTCAGTCGATCAAGGTGGTCGTGAGGAGCGTACGGCATAGTCCTCGAGGTTGGGATATTTGACCAGTTTGGAGCAAATTTTAGCTCGTGAGAGGTAGTCGTTCCGAGCGGCGTCTCGGAGATTGAATGCACTGTCCTGGGACCGCTGTAATTCAGCAACGACCTCTGTGAATACTAAGCAACTGTTTCTATCGAAAGAGACGGGAACTCAGGAGCACACCCTCTTGAATTTGGACGCCTGGGTATAATGTTAGACGTGAGTTCTACGCTGTGAACGGAGCATGCCAAAGTTGTCTCCCCTGTCGAGATTTATCAGTACAAGCCAGAGACGCGAAACAGGAAAATCACCCTTCAATCCTGCCAAAGATAAATTCACAGGGGGTCTCCAGAAGGAGCAAAAGATACGCACTTTGGCATCGTCAGTGATATCCACAATTTCACTTGGTCCTGCACCCCGCAATCAGTACTTGGATCTGAGTAGGGTGAGTCAGCCTACTGTCAGAGAAACCAGCTCCTCGCACTCCTTTTTAAGTGTCGCGTGGAGTTCGACCATTCGCTTGTTAGCGGTTACGAGGTTGGGATAGCGAGCGTACTGCGTGTCGTTCGCACTGCCGCTGCTACTGCTACTGCCGTCCTCCGTCTTTCGTTTCTTGCTTGCCTGCATCTGGTCGCCATCGCTTCCTGGCGCGGGATAGACGGTCGTGTCAGTGGTCCTAGTTTGATCGCGGTAGTACGGTGAGCTGGGACTGGAGGTGGATTCGATGAGTTTCTGGAGTTCCCTGACATCCCAATGATGAGCACATATGATGAGTTGAACCTGGTTCCCTACAAAATCTAATTGGAGGTCAGTCATAGTTGTACGGCAGCCGAGAAACCGAGACGACCTTGGTAGGAAATATGCGGAAGGCGACATCTTCGCCGGCGGCGGAGGAAGCGGTGTGGAACGCCTAAGAAAGTTAATAATCGTGAATTTGTGAGAGAAGGAAGTGACCTGTAGTCTTTGGGCGAGGCTCTTCTCCATCTTGTGTACGGTGACTGGATGAGTAATTGCGCGACGCGTAGCGTTGGCCTTGTTTGAATCAAAAGCTCTAGCATCATCGGCTAGCATAAGCCCATATAACAACCTTCGACTCGGACCTCGAAACGTCGATCGCGGCCACATGTCGGCTCAGGACGAGAACGAAGCCATTTCTGCGCTCACTGGCTTCTCCTTGACCAACCTCCTTGGGGACCTCATTCCCTCCGGCTCAAATCTCTCCAAACTCGGACTGTCCGGATCCTCTACTCTCAACTCCACCCAGATCTATGGCAACAATTGGGATGAAGACGGTGCAGTGGGGCGGGGACAGGGGGAGGACTGGGAGGACCAGATTGACAAGGAGATGGAAATGGAGCAGGACGGAGACTTGTTCGTTAAAGCAGAGCCGCAGTCTCCGTCCCATCCAACCTCCGATTTGCCACCAAAGAAACGTGTCAAAATCGTAAAGCGGCTCGTAGAACGACCCAAGAATGTATATGAACGCTTCCCACTTTCTCGCAAGACAAGATCTTGGATTTCAGTGAACTCTTCAAGGGATTCACCGTTCAGAAATCCCGGCTGTCCAAACGACCGTTTCTGAGTCAGTTTCCATTTCCGTATTGGTTGTTCAAGCACTCAACGAGACCAGTCGAAACCGTCTATCCTAGAAAAAAGGAAAATCCAAAAGGTTACTTACACTCTGTGGTGGGCGATACGAAACGGCAAGTGGAGAATCAAAGGGTTGAAGCTATCGTCGCTTCCAGCAATGTCGAGGCTGATCTGCGTCAAGCATTAGAGGCGCGTGCTTTCAATTCTTCCGATTCATGTAGTGGCTTACGAGGTTTAGGAACGCGAGAATACCGACGTCCGTGTCCATCATCTCTCTCTACGCGATCGCACATTCGACCTTGTGCAACTGTCAAACTGGGAGGACCAAATCATATTCGAACCGGAAAACAAGCAGGAAGAAATGACCGACGACACGGCTGAGAACGCCAACGCCGAGAAGGTCACAGTGCCGACCGTAAATAACCTCACGACTCCTGCGAACAAGGCCCTGGAGTCCGGTGCATGGACACAGAGCATCATATGGGGTCCTAAAGCGCCTTTTAAAGACTTCACCCAGCTCGAGTTCAATCACGAAGACGATGTGATTCCAGAGGAACGGAGTTGTCTGTGCTTCTCACTCTGTATTTTGCCCGCAATTGATCCTCCTTTTTTTAGCTGAGACCGTGCGTCCGCGGAAGAGGTTTCGGACCGACGCAAGCGTCCGCGACAAATTCAACTTATCCAATGACCACTTCTACGAGGTGTCGAAGGACGGCGGTCGCCACCGCGTTCGCCAAACGTTTGGTCAAATTGCGGTCGAGCACGCATATCCTGCTCAGAAACTCCAACTGCCATTCGTGCGTTTCGCAAAGTTCTTCCATTGACTTCGCACAACTGGCTGACTATTTCAAAGTACAAAACACGTTTGTCCAAGCAAGAGGCCAGATCTTTTCATCGTCCCGCTTTGCAGTTTCCGTCAAATATCGAATTACGGTTCAGCAAGGTCCGCACTGCGAAGAAGAAGAAGGACAAGGCGGGACGGAAATTGGGCAAAGGTGGGAATATCGGCGAAGGGTTACGGAGGACGAGCGATATCAGCCTTCGGGATACCAGCAATTTCGTTTTGTGGGAATTTTCTGTAGGGATCCAGAAATGTTGTCTTCGACGCCTTACTGACTTTGAGAGGCAGGAAGAGCATCCACCCATTATTCAAAACTTTGGCATGGCAAGTTCTCTCGTGAACTATTATCGTAAGAAGAGCGAGAAAGACGAACATATCCCGAAGGTAAGGTTTCTCGATCTTGTTGGCACGCAGCTCTGATCGCCATATAGTACGATTTGGGTGTGCCTTTCGTTTTGGAGCCGCAGGACGATACTCCGTTCATGAAATTCGGATCGGTTTACCCTGGCCAGACGATCCCTGCGTTGTACAATAATCTGATGCGGGCTCCACTGTTCCGCCATAAATCCTACCCAACAGACTTCCTCGTCGTACGGTCAGACTATTTCTCGCTAGAGCTTATGTTGTCATACTCATACGCGTTTGCAGGAACACGATCAAAGGAGAAACCAAATACTTTCTCCGAGAAATCAAGAATCTGTTCGTCGTTGGACAAACATACCCGGTCACTGAAGTTCCTGGGCCACATTCGCGGAAAATCACGAATACAATCAAGTTCAGGTTGCAGATAATTGCGTTCAAGCTGCTTCAGAAGAGTGCTGGTGAACGGCTCAAGATCTCGCGGCTGATGAAATATTTCCCAGACCAGAATGAGCTCCAGATGCGACAGAGATTGAAGGAATTCATGGAGTATCATAGACGCGGGCCTCATCAAGGTTTCTGGCGGCTCAAGCCCGGCTGGGTGATCCCATCCGACGCCGATATGCTCAAGAGCGTGACTCCGGAGCAGGTCGTGTTGACGGAGAGCATGCAAGTCGGGCAGCGGCATCTGCAGGATGCCGGGTACAGCCAAGCGGCCGATACCGTTGACGACAAGGACGACCAATCGAATCTGTCTGTGGAGCAGCAGCTCGCGCCGTGGATTACGACCAAGAACTTCTTGTTCGCGACCCAAGCAAAAGCCATGCTCCGGTTACACGGCGACGGTGATCCCACGGGTCGCGGGGAGGCGTTTAGCTTCATTCGGATATCGATGAAGGATATTTTTGTCAAGGCTGGGGAAAATTACGAACAGAAAGTTGGTGAGTGTCTTCTGAGGATATCTACGCGGGAATCTTGTTGACCCTACTCCTATTATCAGCCGAAGCCGAGAACCGTCCAAAGTCGGCACATCGGTACAACGTCGCGGAGCAGCAAGTGATATACAAGTCGGAGATTGAAAGGATCTGGAAAGCGCAGTTCGACTCGCTCAGCCGCAAGGACGAGCCCCAGCTGACGGACGACGAAGAGGAGGCTCCGAGGGGGCGCCAGCCGTCCGTGCGGCAGGAGACAGTCCCGCCTGAAGCGATGTCGCCCATCATCGGCGGCCCGACCTCCGAGGCGCCGTCGCCGGCATTCAGTCGCGGCTCTTCCCTCGATCGCGACGACGAGAAGAGCGTGGGTCCGGACGGAAGCAGTAGGGTCCTTCGCATCAAACGCTTGGTACGTGTGTCATTGTTGCTGACGTCGAGCCAAGAGTTTTCTCAAATTGCGCCCAGATTCTTGGCGAGTGGCGGACCGAGATTATCCGCGATCCGGGCGTAATCCGTGCGTACGTCCGCAGCAGGGAAGCCATCGAGGAGGAGACCACGTTCGCTGACTCCCTTGCGCCGACCGGGGATGCCGACAAGGACAAGCGATACAAGAAACGGTAAGCCCAAGCTCCGAATTTTTTCCACTTTATCGGTTTGGCTTGGCACTGTGATTGATATGTCAACAGACTCGAGGAGCAGATTGCGCGGATGAAGAAGAACCAGGAACGGCGTCTGCACAGGAAAAACGCCAAGATTGTACAAGCCGGAGGCACGCCGATGCAATTGAACCGCCCGATGAAGCAAGACACGACGGTAAATATGCGTCAGTCCGTAATGCCCGCGAACCTTACTTATTTCTCCATCCAGCGGCGGTGCGGCCACTGTGGCCAAGTCGGACACATGAGTGCGTTCTAGACAGCTTTTTGCTCGGCGTTTCCTTAGCCTTATTCTGCCCAGAAACGAATCGGAAATGCCCTCGCTGGGCCGAATTCAACACCCCAGGGCCCTCAACGCCCACGGGCGCCGCGATGGGGCCGGGCGCGCCTGGTGGGCCGAGCGCGGGGAACCTCACATTCAACCGCACCAGTGCGAGCGGTGGCGGTGGGGGCTCGCGGTGCCTGCGTTTGGCTTCCCCGCGGCGGTGCCTTCACCGCTCGCGACGAGCCCGCCCGTGTCTGGCATGGCCGGCGGCGCGGAAGACGCGTCCACGCCCACCGCTTCCGCGTCTGCTGTTCCCAAGCTCAAGCTCACTTTGAAGTGGACTGAGCCTGCATCGTAGCATACACATGGCACTCACTCACTCACTCTACCGATAATGATAATGAAATTGTGTATTACTGAAAGCCAAATTAGACTTGGTGTAGACGAAGGAGAGCAGTACACGGTTAAAATGCGTATAAACAACTATGCCACAGTCATCTCGACGTCGCGCACAGGCGACGGGGGACGCGGCACCAGCGGGGGCTTCCCATACCGCTGCCTGAAGTCAGCGTTAATAGATACGAGCAGATTGCGTATGAGTTCCGCATGCCGCCGGCGTTCTTCCGGCGGCACGCTCGCTCCCGCGCGACGGCCGAGCTGGATGCGGCTGAGCTCGCGCGCCACCTCATCCGAGTCCCCTGAACCCATGCGCACGGGTACCGGCACGGGAGGGAGCGAGGGCGCGATGGAGCGCAAACTCGGGAGGACGGTGATCTCTACAGCCTTAGGGCTGCCCTGCGTCGAAGCCGCGGGCGTCGACGAGCGCGACGTCGACGAGGGGGAAGGCGACCGGTGGCGGTGCTGCAACGGCGCGAGCTTGTACTGCACATCGCCCGAGGTGAGTAGCGGGTAGAGCGGTTCCTTGAGCGAGGACGCGGGCTGTGGCGGCGGCGTGGAATCCCGCACAGCGGACACCGGGAGAGTTGTCGCGAGGTTCGCGGGCGACCCGCGATGTGACGACGCTACGAGGGGCGGCTCGACCGACTCTCGCTTGGCTGCGCTATCTGGCGCGGTCTTGAGCAACTCTATGCGATGCATTGACTTGCGAACGTAATCCGTGGGCGCGAGGTGCACGGCCGGCGGGGGGCCCCGGGCGGGACGGAGGTAGTCGTAAGCGGCAGAGTCGGCCGGCGGGAGGGCCATCTGTGGCGGTGAACTGCGCTCGTGCGGCGGGACGGCGTGTAGTGGTGGTGCGGCGGGTACGGCCCGTATTTGCCGGCGCTGCGACTCGCATACGACATGTGCGCGTCATCGATGGCGGGGTACATCGGCCCGTACTGATGCGTTGATCGCGTGGCCGAGCTGTAAAAGGGAATACTCGACGAGTTCGGATACGGCGCTTCCTGAAGCGGAACACTTGGGGCATCCCCGGCATCCCCGGCATGCCCGAGAGCCCAAGCTGGCTGAGACTGACGGGATCAAAGTAGGATTCGCCAGAGAAGCTGGAACCACTGTGGTGCCGTCCAGTATCGGAAACATCGCGTCCGAGGTGATGAGGAAGTCGTTCACGGCCGCCAGTTCCTCTGGGGTGCGGATGTCAAGGGACACGGAGCGGGGATAAGGATGGTACGAGTGAAGCCTGTCTAGGCGCTCGGCCATGCGGGGATCATAGGATGGGCTCAGTCGCCGTTTCTTCATGTCGGTGAAGAAGTCTTCGACGGCGAAATCATCATTGTGGGCGCGCTTGGAACCTGTAGCGGTGGTGTCCCAGGGCTGATGAGGCAGGAAAATTTCGTCCGTTGGAGAGCGGTGATCTGACGGAGGGGTAGGAGGAAAGTTAGGGTAGGATCCTAGGAAGGATTGAGGCTTGCGCCCAGGCGGGGACGATTGACTCACCATCTGAAATGGAGGAGGAGCGGGACTGCGCCCGCGGAACGGAGCTGGAGGCACTAGAGGGAGACTTGGACTTTGAAGGCGCTGTTGCAGTCGAATCCCCGCGTACACGGGACACGTATGTCGGGTCAGCGACAGTTATGGCCTTGGAATGCTTGTGCTGTGCATGATGCTCTTCAGTATGAATTTTCTCGTGCTTCTTGAGGTCCTGCGGCCGCTTGAAAGACTTTTTGCATATCTGGCGTCGGTGTGAGTACGTCGTAAATTACCAAGGAATCGGTCAACGGACCTCGCAAACATGCGGCTTTAATGGGGTGTGCACTGGAGAAGGGTGAGGACAAACTGATGAGGGCGCAGGACATACCTCTTAGATGACTGGTGATGTGGTCACGCTTGGCGCAGGAAGTACCGCAGTCCTTCCACTTGCAGGTAAAGACAAAGATTGTTTGTGCTCTTGCGGCCGATGTGGTCGTTGCAGAGATGGTTGTAGAGGGTCTCTGGGTCCGGGAAACCCTGGGAGCAGTCCTGCCACTGGCATTTGTGGGTGTTTGCGGCTCTTCGTCGGCGTCGGGGGAATCGCGGGGGCGGAGTCGGGCATGGGCGGAGGAGGGTACCAGTATGGATACGGGGGCGGAGGAAGAGTCCTGTCGGGAAAGCGGATTGAAGGCCGCATGAATTTAAGACGTCTTGATGTGCCAAGGGTATCGCCAAGAGAGCTAAGAGTTTGTATCCACATTTAGACACCGCGACTGCGGAGTACTCAGTTGATCTAAGCCGTCCAGAACAAACACCGCGACAAACTCGCTCTTGGCGTGTTCTACCATCTTGTCTCGGCGTAATCGAGAAACTATTCTGGTGTACTGAATATACGACAGTATACACGACCCGGCCTTTAGTACTTCACTCGCGGGTGGCGCTGATATGAAAGTTAAGAACGTCGGATCCGCTC
>QVIE01000847.1:0-11138 GCA_013387415.1 Panellus pusillus | reverse complement strand
CGCATATACAGTTCTGCTGCGCAAAAAGTATTTTTAGTATAGAGCTACGCCATTTTCTCCCTTCGGTGCGCGTATCTGAAGGGAGTAAATCAGGGTACAAAGGCTACTCGAGATGATGAAAGACCTTGGCGATGTTTTTGTGAATCAGATCGGTGAGGACAGCGTAGATATTTCGCAAGTCGATCAGATGTTGTCGGGCGAGGAAAAATTGGCCTTCGTCGTGTTCTTTGAGTGCCAGCTGTGAATCCGTCAATTCAGTCGATCAAGGTGGTCGTGAGGAGCGTACGGCATAGTCCTCGAGGTTGGGATATTTGACCAGTTTGGAGCAAATTTTAGCTCGTGAGAGGTAGTCGTTCCGAGCGGCGTCTCGGAGATTGAATGCACTGTCCTGGGACCGCTGTAATTCAGCAACGACCTCTGTGAATACTAAGCAACTGTTTCTATCGAAAGAGACGGGAACTCAGGAGCACACCCTCTTGAATTTGGACGCCTGGGTATAATGTTAGACGTGAGTTCTACGCTGTGAACGGAGCATGCCAAAGTTGTCTCCCCTGTCGAGATTTATCAGTACAAGCCAGAGACGCGAAACAGGAAAATCACCCTTCAATCCTGCCAAAGATAAATTCACAGGGGGTCTCCAGAAGGAGCAAAAGATACGCACTTTGGCATCGTCAGTGATATCCACAATTTCACTTGGTCCTGCACCCCGCAATCAGTACTTGGATCTGAGTAGGGTGAGTCAGCCTACTGTCAGAGAAACCAGCTCCTCGCACTCCTTTTTAAGTGTCGCGTGGAGTTCGACCATTCGCTTGTTAGCGGTTACGAGGTTGGGATAGCGAGCGTACTGCGTGTCGTTCGCACTGCCGCTGCTACTGCTACTGCCGTCCTCCGTCTTTCGTTTCTTGCTTGCCTGCATCTGGTCGCCATCGCTTCCTGGCGCGGGATAGACGGTCGTGTCAGTGGTCCTAGTTTGATCGCGGTAGTACGGTGAGCTGGGACTGGAGGTGGATTCGATGAGTTTCTGGAGTTCCCTGACATCCCAATGATGAGCACATATGATGAGTTGAACCTGGTTCCCTACAAAATCTAATTGGAGGTCAGTCATAGTTGTACGGCAGCCGAGAAACCGAGACGACCTTGGTAGGAAATATGCGGAAGGCGACATCTTCGCCGGCGGCGGAGGAAGCGGTGTGGAACGCCTAAGAAAGTTAATAATCGTGAATTTGTGAGAGAAGGAAGTGACCTGTAGTCTGAGTCTTTGGGCGAGGCTCTTCCCATCTTGTGTACGGTGACTGGATGAGTAATTGCGCGACGCGTAGCGTTGGCCTTGTTTGAATCAAAAGCTCTAGCATCATCGGCTAGCATAAGCCCATATAACCCTTCGACTCGGACCTCGAAACGTCGATCGCGGCCACATGTCGGCTCAGGACGAGAACGAAGCCATTTCTGCGCTCACTGGCTTCTCCTTGACCAACCTCCTTGGACCTCATTCCCTCCGGCTCAAATCTCTCCAAACTCGGACTGTCCGGATCCTCTACTCTCAACTCCACCCAGATCTATGGCAACAATTGGATGAAGACGGTGCAGTGGGGCGGGGACAGGGGGAGGACTGGAGGACCAGATTGACAAGAGATGGAAATGGAGCAGGACGGAGACTTGTTCGTTAAAGCAGAGCCGCAGTCTCCGTCCCATCCAACCTCCGATTTGCCACCAAGAAACGTGTCAAAATCGTAAAGCGGCTCGTAGAACGACCCAAGAATGTATATGAACGCTTCCCCACTTTCTCGCAAGACAAGATCTTGGATTTCAGTGAACTCTTCAAGGGATTCACCGTTCAGAAATCCCGGCTGTCCAAACGACCGTTTCTGAGTCAGTTTCCATTTCCGTATTGGTTGTTCAAGCACTCAACGAGACCAGTCGAAACCGTCTATCCTAGAAAAAAGGAAAATCCAAAAGGTTACTACACTCTGTGGTGGGCGATACGAAACGGCAAGTGGAGAATCAAAGGGTTGAAGCTATCGTCGCTTCCAGCAATGTCGAGGCTGATCTGCGTCAAGCATTAGAGGCGCGTGCTTTCAATTCTTCCGATTCATGTAGTGGCTTACGAGGTTTAGGAACGCGAGAATACCGACGTCCGTGTCCATCATCTCTCTCTACGCGATCGCACATTCGACCTTGTGCAACTGTCAAACTGGGAGGACCAAATCATATTCGAACCGGAAAACAAGCAGGAAGAAATGACCGACGACACGGCTGAGAACGCCAACGCCGAGAAGGTCACAGTGCCGACCGTAAATAACCTCACGACTCCTGCGAACAAGGCCCTGGAGTCCGGTGCATGGACACAGAGCATCATATGGGGTCCTAAAGCGCCTTTTAAAGACTTCACCCAGCTCGAGTTCAATCACGAAGACGATGTGATTCCAGAGGAACGGAGTTGTCTGTGCTTCTCACTCTGTATTTTGCCCGCAATTGATCCTCCTTTTTTTAGCTGAGACCGTGCGTCCGCGGAAGAGGTTTCGGACCGACGCAAGCGTCCGCGACAAATTCAACTTATCCAATGACCACTTCTACGAGGTGTCGAAGGACGGCGGTCGCCACCGCGTTCGCCAAACGTTTGGTCAAATTGCGGTCGAGCACGCATATCCTGCTCAGAAACTCCAACTGCCATTCGTGCGTTTCGCAAAGTTCCCCATTGACTTCGCACAACTGGCTGACTATTTCAAAGTACAAAACACGTTTGTCCAAGCAAGAGGCCAGATCTTTTCATCGTCCCGCTTTGCAGTTTCCGTCAAATATCGAATTACGGTTCAGCAAGGTCCGCACTGCGAAGAAGAAGAAGGACAAGGCGGGACGGAAATTGGGCAAAGGTGGGAATATCGGCGAAGGGTTACGGAGGACGAGCGATATCAGCCTTCGGGATACCAGCAATTTCGTTTTGTGGGAATTTTCTGTAGGGATCCAGAAATGTTGTCTTCGACGCCTTACTGACTTTGAGAGGCAGGAAGAGCATCCACCCATTATTCAAAACTTTGGCATGGCAAGTTCTCTCGTGAACTATTATCGTAAGAAGAGCGAGAAAGACGAACATATCCCGAAGGTAAGTTTCTCGATCTTGTTGGCACGCAGCTCTGATCGCCATATAGTACGATTTGGGTGTGCCTTTCGTTTTGGAGCCGCAGGACGATACTCCGTTCATGAAATTCGGATCGGTTTACCCTGGCCAGACGATCCCTGCGTTGTACAATAATCTGATGCGGGCTCCACTGTTCCGCCATAAATCCTACCCAACAGACTTCCTCGTCGTACGGTCAGACTATTTCTCGCTAGAGCTTATGTTGTCATACTCATACGCGTTTGCAGGAACACGATCAAAGGAGAAACCAAATACTTTCCGAGAAATCAAGAATCTGTTCGTCGTTGGACAAACATACCCGGTCACTGAAGTTCCTGGGCCACATTCGCGGAAAATCACGAATACAATCAAGTTCAGGTTGCAGATAATTGCGTTCAAGCTGCTTCAGAAGAGTGCTGGTGAACGGCTCAAGATCTCGCGGCTGATGAAATATTTCCCAGACCAGAATGAGCTCCAGATGCGACAGAGATTGAAGGAATTCATGGAGTACATAGACGCGGGCCTCATCAAGGTTTCTGGCGGCTCAAGCCCGGCTGGGTGATCCCATCCGACGCCGATATGCTCAAGAGCGTGACTCCGGAGCAGGTCGTGTTGACGGAGAGCATGCAAGTCGGGCAGCGGCATCTGCAGGATGCCGGGTACAGCCAAGCGGCCGATACCGTTGACGACAAGGACGACCAATCGAATCTGTCTGTGGAGCAGCAGCTCGCGCCGTGGATTACGACCAAGAACTTCTTGTTCGCGACCCAAGCAAAAGCCATGCTCCGGTTACACGGCGACGGTGATCCCACGGGTCGCGGGGAGGCGTTTAGCTTCATTCGGATATCGATGAAGGATATTTTTGTCAAGGCTGGGGAAAATTACGAACAGAAAGTTGGTGAGTGTCTTCTGAGGATATCTACGCGGGAATCTTGTTGACCCTACTCCTATTATCAGCCGAAGCCGAGAACCGTCCAAAGTCGGCACATCGGTACAACGTCGCGGAGCAGCAAGTGATATACAAGTCGGAGATTGAAAGGATCTGGAAAGCGCAGTTCGACTCGCTCAGCCGCAAGGACGAGCCCCAGCTGACGGACGACGAAGAGGAGGCTCCGAGGGGCGCCAGCCGTCCGTGCGGCAGGAGACAGTCCCGCCTGAAGCGATGTCGCCCATCATCGGCGGCCCGACCTCCGAGGCGCCGTCGCCGGCATTCAGTCGCGGCTCTTCCCTCGATCGCGACGACGAGAAGAGCGTGGGTCCGGACGGAAGCAGTAGGGTCCTTCGCATCAAACGCTTGGTACGTGTGTCATTGTTGCTGACGTCGAGCCAAGAGTTTTCTCAAATTGCGCCCAGATTCTTGGCGAGTGGCGGACCGAGATTATCCGCGATCCGGGCGTAATCCGTGCGTACGTCCGCAGCAGGGAAGCCATCGAGGAGGAGACCACGTTCGCTGACTCCCTTGCGCCGACCGGGGATGCCGACAAGGACAAGCGATACAAGAAACGGTAAGCCCAAGCTCCGAATTTTTCCACTTTATCGGTTTGGCTTGGCACTGTGATTGATATGTCAACAGACTCGAGGAGCAGATTGCGCGGATGAAGAAGAACCAGGAACGGCGTCTGCACAGGAAAAACGCCAAGATTGTACAAGCCGGAGGCACGCCGATGCAATTGAACCGCCCGATGAAGCAAGACACGACGGTAAATATGCGTCAGTCCGTAATGCCCGCGAACCTTACTTATTTCTCCATCCAGCGGCGGTGCGGCCACTGTGGCCAAGTCGGACACATGAGTGCGTTCTAGACAGCTTTTTGCTCGGCGTTTCCTTAGCCTTATTCTGCCCAGAAACGAATCGGAAATGCCCTCGCTGGGCCGAATTCAACACCCCAGGGCCCTCAACGCCCACGGGCGCCGCGATGGGGCCGGGCGCGCCTGGTGGGCCGAGCGCGGGGAACCTCACATTCAACCGCACCAGTGCGAGCGGTGGCGGTGGGGGGCTCGCGGTGCCTGCGTTTGGCTTCCCCGCGGCGGTGCCTTCACCGCTCGCGACGAGCCCGCCCGTGTCTGGCATGGCCGGCGGCGCGGAAGACGCGTCCACGCCCACCGCTTCCGCGTCTGCTGTTCCAAGCTCAAGCTCACTTTGAAGTGGACTGAGCCTGCATCGTAGCATACACATGGCACTCACTCACTCACTCTACCGATAATGATAATGAAATTGTGTATTACTGAAAGCCAAATTAGACTTGGTGTAGACGAAGGAGAGCAGTACACGGTTAAAATGCGTATAAACAACTATGCCACAGTCATCTCGACGTCGCGCACAGGCGACGGGGGACGCGGCACCAGCGGGGGCTTCCCATACCGCTGCCTGAAGTCAGCGTTAATAGATACGAGCAGATTGCGTATGAGTTCCGCATGCCGCCGGCGTTCTTCCGGCGGCACGCTCGCTCCCGCGCGACGGCCGAGCTGGATGCGGCTGAGCTCGCGCGCCACCTCATCCGAGTCCCCTGAACCCATGCGCACGGGTACCGGCACGGGAGGGAGCGAGGGCGCGATGGAGCGCAAACTCGGGAGGACGGTGATCTCTACAGCCTTAGGGCTGCCCTGCGTCGAAGCCGCGGGCGTCGACGAGCGCGACGTCGACGAGGGGGAAGGCGACCGGTGGCGGTGCTGCAACGGCGCGAGCTTGTACTGCACATCGCCCGAGGTGAGTAGCGGGTAGAGCGGTTCCTTGAGCGAGGACGCGGGCTGTGGCGGCGGCGTGGAATCCGCACACAGCGGACACCGGGAGAGTTGTCGCGAGGTTCGCGGGCGACCCGCGATGTGACGACGCTACGAGGGGCGGCTCGACCGACTCTCGCTTGGCTGCGCTATCTGGCGCGGTCTTGAGCAACTCTATGCGATGCATTGACTTGCGAACGTAATCCGTGGGCGCGAGGTGCACGGCCGGCGGGGGGCCCCGGGCGGGACGGAGGTAGTCGTAAGCGGCAGAGTCGGCCGGCGGGAGGGCCATCTGTGGCGGTGAACTGCGCTCGTGCGGCGGGGACGGCGTGTAGTGGTGGTGCGGCGGGTACGGCCCGTATTTGCCGGCGCTGCGACTCGCATACGACATGTGCGCGTCATCGATGGCGGGGTACATCGGCCCGTACTGATGCGTTGATCGCGTGGCCGAGCTGTAAAAGGGAATACTCGACGAGTTCGGATACGGCGCTTCCTGAAGCGGAACACTTGGGGGCATCCCCGGCATCCCCGGCATGCCCGAGAGCCCAAGCTGGCTGAGACTGACGGGATCAAAGTAGGATTCGCCAGAGAAGCTGGAACCACTGTGGTGCCGTCCAGTATCGGAACATCGCGTCCGAGGGTGATGAGGAAGTCGTTCACGGCCGCCAGTTCCTCTGGGGTGCGGATGTCAAGGGACACGGAGCGGGGATAAGGATGGTACGAGTGAAGCCTGTCTAGGCGCTCGGCCATGCGGGGATCATAGGATGGGCTCAGTCGCCGTTTCTTCATGTCGGTGAAGAAGTCTTCGACGGCGAAATCATCATTGTGGGCGCGCTTGGAACCTGTAGCGGTGGTGTCCCAGGGCTGATGAGGCAGGAAAATTTCGTCCGTTGGAGAGCGGTGATCTGACGGAGGGTAGGAGGAAAGTTAGGGTAGGATCCTAGGAAGGATTGAGGCTTGCGCCCAGGCGGGGACGATTGACTCACCATCTGAAATGGAGGAGGAGCGGGACTGCGCCCGCGGAACGGAGCTGGAGGCACTAGAGGGAGACTTGGACTTTGAAGGCGCTGTTGCAGTCGAATCCCCGCGTACACGGGACACGTATGTCGGGTCAGCGACAGTTATGGCCTTGGAATGCTTGTGCTGTGCATGATGCTCTTCAGTATGAATTTTCTCGTGCTTCTTGAGGTCCTGCGGCCGCTTGAAAGACTTTTTGCATATCTGGCGTCGGTGTGAGTACGTCGTAAATTACCAGGAATCGGTCAACGGACCTCGCAAACATGCGGCTTTAATGGGGTGTGCACTGGAGAAGGGTGAGGACAAAACTGATGAGGGCGCAGGACATACCTCTTAGATGACTGGTGATGTGGTCACGCTTGGCGCAGGAAGTACCGCAGTCCTTCCACTTGCAGGTAAGACAAAGATTGTTTGTGCTCTTGCGGCCGATGTGGTCGTTGCAGAGATGGTTGTAGAGGGTCTCTGGGTCCGGGAAACCCTGGGAGCAGTCCTGCCACTGGCATTTGTGGGTGTTTGCGGGCTCTTCGTCGGCGTCGGGGGAATCGCGGGCGGGAGTCGGGCATGGGCGGAGGAGGGTACCAGTATGGATACGGGGGCGGAGGAAGAGTCCTGTCGGAAAGCGGATTGAAGGCCGCATGAATTTAAGACGTCTTGATGTGCCAAGGGTATCGCCAAGAGAGCTAAGAGTTTGTATCCACATTTAGACACCGCGACTGCGGAGTACTCAGTTGATCTAAGCCGTCCAGAACAAACACCGCGACAAACTCGCTCTTGGCGTGTTCTCCATCTTGTCTCGGCGTAATCGAGAAACTATTCTGGTGTTACTGAATATACGACAGTATACACGACCCGGCCTTTAGTACTTCACTCGCGGGTGGCGCTGATATGAAAGTTAAGAACGTCGGATCCGCTCACGGCTGGACTGGTCTATTTCAGGTAAGAGTCAGCTCGGCGCCGTAGACGCCGACGACGTCAACGGTCGTGTACCGCATCACATAGACCAGCATAGACCTGATCGTAGACTTGAATCGTACGCGTCAATATATCTGGTTGGTGTGGACAGCATGACCGGACGATGCTTATAAGGCTCGCTAGCACACTGAACTGACAATCTTTGCAATAGTTCATGCCTTCACAATTTTCATAGCTATTTCAGTCGATTTGCGAGCAAGTTCGGGTAAATGCGGCGGAGTTTGTGGAGCTCCATTCTGAACTCTGTGTCCCGGGCTGGTCGTTCGTAAGACTGACGATAAAGCAGATAGGCTGTGGCTAAAAGTTGTTCAGTCCAGCGCGATTTATAATATGAAGAGCTCGACTAAATTGAGCCGTCGCCGTGTCTAAAAGGCTGTTCAGTCCAGCGCGATTTATAATTATGAAGAGCCTCGAGCTAAATTGAGCCGTCGCCGTGTCTAAATTCGGCTACTCCTGGCTTGAATGCAGCTTAGTCGAACTCTGCACTGTAAGACCCGGAACGGATTATTCTCGCTAGTTAATTAACCCGTAAACCTGGGCATTGTAAACCATTTAACAAGGTATTTTCACCCGGGACTATTGAAAATACCCCGTACACCGGAGCATTCGACCGGTGACAGCCGGGTGAAAAACAGGTGGTTTTGATCAAGAAACTTTTGCTTTTCCCCCGTCGCGGCGCCGATTTTTGGCGGGGTCCAGTAACCCGTTTGCCTGATCAAAACAGAAATCCGACTACCGGGTTACTTACGGGTTGAATTCATCTGCTTCCCTTGTGACTTTTACCTGTTATCTGGGATCCTAGTGTCCACACCATTTGGATGAATAAATCATATTGCAGGACCTAGTATATACACAATATGGGGTAGAGGGAGTCAAAGATCATCCCCAGATAGAGTATACAGAGGTATGGAGAAGATATCGGTGAAGGGATCGTGGATAGCTTATATCGACAAGGAGAGATCGGATCTAAGCGTCGTCAATATTGAGTGATAAAGTTGGCGACAGTCACATACCGCTTGAGTCGTATACGGTCCACGACCGAAGCAATCGCAGAGCTCGTCGTCGGCCACGCCGACGATGTGGCTGCATCGTCGATGTCCCATCGCGCGCCATAGGATTCTGTCGGGATGATCAGACCGATAAACATAACATGGGGAAGATAAGAGCACAGAGAAGAGTAGTTATACTTGCAGTGTGCCAGTGGTCCCCCCAGGCGCCCAGACAGTACCGCAGTCAGCACACCAGAAAGCCGGAGAGCCCAGAGAACCCAGAGAACTCAGACAGAGACCACAGTGACCACAGCCAAAGCCAAGACTGAGAAGACACGGCCAGGATTGCGGAAGAAGGAGGAGAACGGCGGGAGGCAGCGATACGAAGGGAGGAGGATGAGGTTGTTGACAAGAGCAACCATGGCACCGCATCCGCATGACTCATAAGCCTAAGCGAGCCACATGATGATGGGTCGGAGTTTGAACGACTTGGCAACTTCGTCGACTCAGGACTGCCGCCCCGATACTTATATGAGTAGCACAGGTATCAATACCCTCCCAAAGGACAATGTATGCTGGGTAGTATTGCCAGGCATTAAATAGACATACCAAATGATTTTTACAGCACCAAGAGACTTTACCCCGGGACCGGGTGATTTTACTCAGGGAAACTGCGTTGACAAACGGGTTACATTCCAACGGGTGAAAATCACTCAAAGAGCGGGTGAATTGGATTCACCCGTTTATACTGATTAATGTCACCCGAATGTGTTTAAACAGGTCTTAATCCGTTCATCGGGTGAATAGGAAACTAACCCGGTGACCTAGGTAAAAAAAACCCGGTCCCGGTCTTACAGTGCGTCAATATATTGGTTGGTGTGGACAGCATGACCGGACGATGCTTATAAGGCTCGCTAGCACACTGAACTGACAATCTTTGCAATAGTTCATGCCCTCACAATTTTCATAGCTATTTCAGTCGATTTGCGAGCAGAGTTCGGGTAAATGCGGCGGAGTTTGTGGAGCTCCATTCTGAACTCTGTGTCCCGGGCTGGTCGTTCGTAAGACTGACGATAAAGCAGATAGGCTGTGGCTAAAAGTTGTTCAGTCCAGCGCGATTTTATAATTATGAAGAGCCTCGAGCTAAATTGAGCCGTCGCCGTGTCTAAATTCGCTACTCCTGGCTTGAATGCAGCTTAGTCGAACTCTGCTCGAAAACAAGAATGTCCGACGTTGTAAAACGCTGGCTTGTAATTGAGCAAGGTGAGGTGGCCATGGGTGCCAGTCTGATCGAGTCAGTACCTGTGACAAATATGACAGTACTAAGCGGAGGTCCACCTTCTTCCCGCGCCAAGACTATTAGCTGTGAGGCCGCTGTAGTGAGATGCTGTAAAAAGACTTGCGAGGACACGATAGCCACTGGCAAGGAACTAGCTATAATACGACGTGAGACTCCAAGACACTGCTGTTTAATTATGTATTCCGCAGTCACTCTTCCTCATTCACCCTCAGGACCTTGACCCACTCCCGGTAATTGAAATTCCCCTGGCGATCCGTAAACGGCCCCTTGAGTAGCTTGTCAATCTGAATCCACGTTAGTTGCGCGTTTTCTCGGAGAAATTAGCAGCAGGCATGACCCACCTCTTTCTCCCCCATTCTCTCTCCAACATCACTTAACCACCCCGCATCTCCTCGACCCTCACGAACCCAGAATCCGTCTCGTCAAAGCTCGCGAATGCTTCCACCAGCTCTGCCTCCGTGTCAAACTCAAACAACCGCTCGCTCATCATCGTCAGGAACATGGTAAAATTAACCCCGCGCCCCGCATCTGTTCCAGATGACGCGGGCGCGTCTCCCGGTCGCGCTTGCAACAGCCCTTCCAGCATGCTTGCGGTGGGCGTAATGCCTGCGTTGCTAAACACGAAAGAAAAGAAAAGATGCATGATGCAAACGCACCCAAACTCGCAAACACCTCCCGCAAATCGTCTCCCCCACCCACCCGTCCTTGTCATGGTCAATCAACTGGAACGCCTCCTTGAACTGCTGGATCTGCGTGGCTGGAACACGAAAACACGCCCGATGGCTCCCGTCTCGCGCGCGATTTCTGCGCCTTGAGCTTGCTCGGCGTCACGTCTGGCGAGAGATGCGAAGGGTACTTGGAGGACATGGTCCTTAATTAAGTAGGAGAACGCGCTCGCATGTGACGCGAGCGCGTCCCTAACGAAGTACAAACATGTATATACAACCATTACTCTTTCCCACAATATACTTCAAGTAGTGATCTGTTCTTTGAGAGTGTGCAGTGAAGGATATTGGGAACATATC
>QVIE01002074.1:0-18383 GCA_013387415.1 Panellus pusillus | reverse complement strand
TATCGCCGGACTATACCTCGCTTAGTGTTTTCCTGATGCCGTGGGATCAGCCGACGGGCGGTGTCATCATTCGAAACAAGTGATGAACCGTGGAAACGATCATTGATGATCCGAATCACTGACCGATGGCTGTTCGATGAAGCAATATCCATCACAAAACTCCTAAGTATCCTAAGGCTTGCTTCCACCACGTCGTCTCCACGTGCCCATCCTGGTTGAACCATCCTCCCCGGTATTGCTCGGGCAGTTATGCGCGCAAGCATTCACGTTACTTATGGTGTGGATCGGATCCACACCATACCGTATACGGTACGGCCGTACTTTTACGGCGTAAGTACGGCACCATCCGTACCGTAACCGTACCGTAACGAGGTGCTCGGGAGGCCAGTACGGGTACGGCCGTACCGTACTCGGCCCGGTTGCCGATGTGTCGGCAGCACTCGTGACAGCCTAAATCTTGTCGAGAAGACTCGAAACGGTTGCCATGAGTGTTTCCGGATCCTCCCGGCCACCCTGGGCACCATTTGGCCTGTTGCCAAGCCCTGCCGAACATCGGCCTACGTGGTACGGCTGGTACGGTAGGTTGCCGTACCGTACCCGTACCGTATTCGGTGCGTCCAAAACCCGGTACGGGTACGGCCGTACCCGTACCGTACCGTACCGTACTGCCGTATGTACGGTACGGTGCCGATCCCTAGTGGATCCAGAGAAACGATACGCACCCATTCACAAGTTAATGTTTCGCACGCCGGTCGAAAATACAGTGCCTGTCCCCAGTTCCATCTCTTAGCACCCTGTAGGAAGAATGTATGTGATCGCTAGATCCTACTCTGAATGCTGGCCATCTGCTTTGTCCCCCCTCCGCATGACAACATTAATGACTCGCGCCTGGGCCCTGCATGTCAAGTAACTTGTAACCAAACATGTATTGTCATCATGACAACTACCCGCTAGACAAACATAAAGACAGAAACTAAGGAAACAAAAGTGAGGACGGATTATGTACGTATTAGTGCGATCGGTCGCATGGTCGATTAGTAAATAAATAACTAAGTATAAGGTGGGCACCTTCCTCAAAGGCTGTCCGAATGCAGCGTAACCCCCTGCGCCGGCCGGGGGGGATTACCGCCATCTCCGATCATAATCTGCACACCCTCGCTCCAGATCCCATCCGCCACGACGTACAGCCATGCCGGTCCCGGGGGGTAGATATTGTTATTCGGAGGCGCCGTAATCTCCAGGGTGTTTCCCTTGAGAGTATGTTCAAGGTAGACGAGGCGCGAGTTGGCATGCCACGCATGAGTCACGTAGCCCATGTCCATGAGCGACACTGAAGATCTAGGTGAGTGCTGATAGATAAAGTTCCCGTGACAGAGCGCACCTTGAAGCTGGCCCTTGGCCAAGGTGGGTGGGATTGTGACGCTCAGGGCACCATTCTGATTGAAAGCCAACTTCGTCGGGGACGAATGGATAACTGGTCTCGGCGAGTTGTGAGTAATGAAATCGGGATTGAGATACTCGACGCGGAACTCGGTCGGGAACGAGAAGTTTGTCGGCGGCGTCAAGACGAACGGGTGTGGGTTGGATCCCGCGACCATGATATTCCTACCGGTTAACGACAGTCAGTACAACTCATTTTGTGAAACCACCACTACAACTCACCCTTTGCCCGTAAGCGTCGCAGCGGAGTGGTACATCCGAGGGATAGTGCTCGCGGGCAAGCCGACTTGGGTCAGTCTCTGACCCGTTGGCAACTGCGTTTTGTACAGTATGCCGCGCAGCGCTGGGTCAGCGGAGTTGGACATGGTGGCATTAGCGTCCCCGACGGACGGATAGCCCGAGTAGCTGCATAAACACCAATCAGGGGACTCGGAGGATCAACGTTGCAGTTTACTCCTCACCCAGTGTGAGCGCCGTTGATAAGCAGCAAGTCTCCGCTGGGAAGCATGACGCCCTCCGGCATCACCCGCTGCTCCGGCATATGCTCTACCTGCCATCCGGCAGCCACCCCGGCGTGAGTCAAGGTGATGCGAGAGCATTGCGTGGTAGCGGGGTCGTGGATCGAGAGCTGCGACGCGGGGACTGCATCAGACTTATCCGAGCCACCGCAGACGAGGACCGTGGGCTCGTAGTTCGGAGGTGAAAGAGGCAGAAGCTGCACCATACCATCAGTCGGCGGGCCGACGCGAACACCGTTTGGAAGCTCCGGAAGACGCATCAGTTCCGTGTTGCTATCAATGTTGTAAATCATTGACTGGTTGTTGGCGATGACCAGGACGTTTCCGGACGGCAGGACAAATGAACTGTAAAATACATGAAGATCAGACTGAAATCTTTGCAGTAGATTGTTACCGAGGGAATAGATTGCCCGGAAGCGTATCGTTCAAGAACTTGCTCTGCCGAACTGTTCCGGCTTCCCCTGCCCGTGGGGAAAGAATTCGATGCTATTTTCTGCGATGTCGATGGAGTTGAAAAGGGTGAGGACATTGCTCCCGCCCAGAATCATGAGACTCCCGTCGGGAATGCGCAGACCAGTCGGGTACCAGCGCGGCACTACCAAATGCAAGGTGTCCGGATCCTCGAACACCGTGCACCCGGGGCCGGTACCCTTCGGCGAGGTGCAAGGGCGGAAAAGCCGGATTCCCATGCGGCCGTCGTAAGGCAGCTCGCCGGGATGTTCCAGCGCCTGCCCGCCGATGGCAACGTTGGTGCCGTTGCTGATGAACGATCCACCCTGGTCGAAGTCAGGATGGGTTGCATTGAGAGCAAGCAGGATAACTCACGGCACCTGAATAGCTCGGGTTAGGCACGGTCAGGGAAGGAGGTCGGCGCACGTACAAAAGGTATCGGTCACAGTAGAGAGCGGAGTGGCCGTGTTGGTGTCCAGATGCCAGAGTGCTGCCCAAGCCTGTTCGCCGGTGGGAAGGAGGAGAGGGTTGCCGTCGGCGCGATCGTACATCAATGCCAGAGTAGGCGAGAGTGTGATGAGCTCAAGAGGAACGATGCCGGAGGTTCCGTTCTGCACGAACGTCCATTGGATGGTAGCCTCACCAACTGCCACGCCGATAATTGGTAAGAGAAAAAGAAGGGAGCGCATTATGGGTTGAAAAATGAAAAGGGGGAAGGCGATGAAGGAAGAGAGCGAATAATACAGTCCTTTTATACAGCCTGAGCAGGTATATCGAATCCAAATACACAAGAGAAAAATTCATAATCTGCGATCAACGTTTCAGAACGCACCGGAGCGTTATTGACTCGGTGGTCTACGCTCATGACATTCATCACCTGCAGGCATCGCCCCGGTTCCAATCCGATTTATTCGGAAATCTTCGAGACTGATGGGGTCAAATAGTGAGCACCGGAGCCCTCGTACGCCTCAGCTCTCTGCCCATCTCTCTCTCTCTCTCTCTCTCTCTCTCTGCTTGCAAACTCTATTGGAATAAATATATCGCACTGATTCAGCAGGTCTCACACAGCTGTCGCTGTGAAGTCAAGGACGTCGTTATTCCTCACAGCAGTCGAGCATCGTTTGACTGGGCTATTATTTCCTTTCGCTCGTGTCCGTTCAGCCTCCTACGTTTAATTTATCCTCGTTTGATCTACTAGGGATGCCCAGAGAACACGATTTTTGTCAAAATCTCCATTCCTCCCTGCATCAAAGTTTCACGGTCCTTTCGATGGGGATTCGGAAGTTGCTACCCGAAGCTTGGAGGCTGAGCCCGAAATTTTCAACTGTTCCTGACGCTTCGGCGATCAAGCAACTTTTGGTCTAGTAGGACGGCTTGACAGCAGTGGCCGGGCGCGGGCGCGGCAGTGACAGTGCGTCGGGTACTCGACTCATGACAGCCGCTGTATGTAGGAGAGTAAAAATGCAGAAAAACAAAGGGACGCATCCATCCAGATACATTTCTCGAATGTCTTCATGCGTTGACTGTCCTTGATGTCAAATCAATTTGATTCTCGGCATCTCCCGCCGAGTTCGATCCGCCGGTAAGCGAATTGCGGGAGCACGGTAGCGAACCTCCGCAGTAGTTGAGCTCAAAGAGTTGAGCTCAAATATTTCCCTAGCATTTCAAGGCAGTCCGTAACCGCCGGGAACAGTATCAGGGCGCGAGTCAGGAAATAATGTACAAGTTGTCAGATTTCGCAGATAGGTGCAATCTACTTAATAACCTTATACGCGCAGACGTTTGTTCGTGATGTTGGAATGAGTAGAATAAATACGGACTTGACATGCCCATAATAAATGCGATGACCGCTGTCAAGCCCCGGCCCTTGCCAAACAGCCAACTGAGCGAAGGTAGGCTGAACAACGGGGATTCTGGTGAGTGCTAGTATATTCAACGGGTGCTGTGAAGCTTCCCCTATCTTCCGGACCTTTGACAGGCAAAGGGCAAAACTTGCAAGGTTCAAAGTGCTGGTTGATGGCATCTCGGACACAGCAATCGTTGGCAGCGAGTCGGACGACGGCTGGCAGTGGGATGCAATTGCGATGAACAAGAGCACCGGGAAATGAAGTGCTGTTACCTTGAACAAGATTGGAAATAGCGCGTTGGCGGATTGTTTGGTGAGGTCCGTGGTCGTGGGTCGAACCATTCAGATCCATGTTCAATAGATTCTTGTTTTGCTGCTCCGCCTGTTACTAGCAAAAAAAACCTACGAGTCACCCGCTCTTGTGAACTACAAACAAGGTTTAATTGCCCTGTTGAACAAGTGAACCTTCCTAGCGGACGGCTGTGAAGCGATAGAGTGTCAGCGTCTGAGGGTATAACCATCTCCGTTTGACTAATACTACTATCTTTCTGTATTCGTGCCCATCATTACTACATTCGGTAGAGCGGCGTGCCCTTGTCAGACCGCACCTAGGCCGGTCGAGGTCTCCAAGCAAAATTCGATGTCTCTACGTGGTGAAATGAATGCCCACTGAACTGACAGTCCCAAATTCAGTCGGCCTGCCAGCTGTGTCCGCTATTTTGAACTGTGATGGCGATGTTCGGATCAACCGGCGGAGCTTCCCTCCGCCTCCATGCCGGGCCGTCCTCGCAGGGGCAGGATCTGCATGTTACGCGTTTCTGTCTTGGCCCGGTGTCTTCTTACGTGCCCAGCCCTCTGGAACGTCCTGATACCTATCTGAACGTTTGTCAGTGAGACATCCACCGAGTCATCCATATCGAGCGAGGGCGGCGCCTGGCGTCGTCATCAGTGACCCGCCGTGAGTCGTTCTCGCATGAAGATATCCCGCCCAGATTTGCCTTACCGCGCTGCAGTGCTCCCCATGCACTCCGGCACACGCCAATGAGTGACTACTTGGATCCTCCGCCTGCTGTCGAAGTCGAGTACTGGCATGGTCCTGGGCCCCATGGAATGTGCCTCTCCTTGGCGACGGATTCTCACAACAGCACAAGGGCGCAACAAACGATGGGCGCGTCCGATTACCGAAAACTTGCTGAGCTCTTGGATTTTATACAGATAACGTCTGGCCTCCGAAATGGAGTGTGAAATGTGAGGGCTGAGTTTTTGAAAGATGACTTACTCGAGTAAGTTGCGAGCGACCTTCGGCACGCCTTTCCGCAAGATCTCTTCTTACCCCCGCGGGCATGAAGTTCTCCGCTGGCTTTGTTACTCTTTCTCTCCGTGCGTCTCTACCCTTCTCTACCTTTGTTCCCATCGCTAACCGCCCGCCGTTTCTCACCTACAGTTTTCATCGGCGTATACGTGGCAAGTGCACGATCTGCCCTCGCGCTACACGCGACGTCCGCGAGGGAGTGGCCAGTCCATCACCGGTCCCAGCATGCAGGACTTGGACTGCCCAGAGGGCTGTTGCGTCTTCACGACCGGCAAGTGCGCGTGCCGCGCGTAAGCCGCTAAAACGACAACTGCAGCTGCCTCGCTCGGCCAGCCAACCAAGCCAATTCTTCGTCACCGCCTCGTAGACGGTGCGCCGCAGATTCCTAGTGCCAGCACGGCTGCTGTGCTTTCGCAACGGGCAAGTGCGCCGGGCCGACATCGCTCAGACGAACGGCGACACGATTCAACAGTTCCTCGGCCAGGCTTCGGGAACGCGCAGCCGAACGGCGACATCGCGGCTGCTCTCGGACTCAACACGGCGGTTGCTACCCTGCGAGTGCGGCGAAGCCCCTTCCGAAGCAAGCAATCGCCAAGTAGTCATGGCACGTACACTGGCAGTTGTCAGTAACCAACTCTATAAAATATCTACCTACTTACCTATCTATGAGCTCTCGACCTTGAACTATTATAGACCCACCGCGGCTTCCATTCCTGTATACGCGTTCAACGCCAACTGCCCCCCAAGATGTGCATAAAGCACATTTCCGCCCACAATCTCCCCGCGACGGATCATATCAACCATCCCCGCAAGGCTCTTCCCCTCGTACACCGGATCGGTTATAAACGCATCCATAGCCGCCCCGTACTTGATCGCCTCGACCGTCTGCTTATCAGGGATCCCATAACACCCTGCGTGGTACCGTTCATCCAAAATCACATCCTCCTCCGCGATATCCTCCTCCCTGAGCCCGATCCTCGCCGCAGTGAAGCGCGCGATGCGCAACACCTGTGCGCGCGTCTCCGCAGGCTTCGCAGACGCGTCGATGCCGACGACTCGCCTGGCTTGCCCGCCACGCGTCTTCTCCAACAGCTTGAACCCCGCGATCATCCCGGCGTGCGTGGAGCCCGTGACGGCGCAGACGACGACCGTGTCGAAGAACACGCCCATCTCGCGTTCTTGATCCGCAACTTCGAACGCCCAGCGTGCGAAGCCGAGCCCGCCGAGCGGGTGGTCGCTCGCACCTGCGGGGATGTAGTATGGTGTCCCGCCCTCAGCGCGCACCTCGGCTGTGAGCGAAGCCGCTGTGGGCTTGTGCTCGATGCCGAACGTAGACGGGTCTAGACGCGGATCGGCGCCCATGAGCCGCGAGAGCTGGAGGTTTCCGACCTTGTCGTAGACGGCGTCTTCCCAGTCCACCCAGTGCTCCTGCACGAGCTTAGCCTAGAAAACTCATCAATGTCGGAAGGTGATGAAGTGGCAAGCGCAACGCGCCTTGAGCCCGTACTTTGCCGCAACAGCAGCCACCTGGCGCGTATGATTGCTTTGCACACCACCGATAGAAACCAATGTGTCGCACTTTTGCGCAAGGGCGTCCGCAACAAGATACTCGAGCTTCCGTGTCTTGTTGCCCCCAAACGCTAGTGCTGAGTTACAGTCCTCGCGCTTCGCCCAGATCTTGACCTTGCCCCCGAGATCGGCCGTCATCCGTTCGAGCGCATGGATAGGAGAGGCCCGAACAGGAGATTTTCTCGGGCGATGGCGCTAAAGGGCGGAGGAAGTGCGACAGGCATCGTCGGGTGTGTCAGATCCGGCGGCTATCCGATGGCTTATAAGTGTTGACAGGGGCAACTTCCGGCGAAGCTTTTAGCCCAATGCCCGTCGTCAATATGGATAGTCCGCGCCGGGAAGAAAAGATCCGCGTCGGGAAAAACAGCGTCCGCGTCGGGAAAGGAGAGTCCGCGTCGGGAAACGGGGTCCGCGTCGGCGAATCGGGGCGTAGCGACGAGGAGCGCAGGTAATATGTTCTTGGGGTGGCGGCATTGTAAGAGCTGAACATCCAAACCATGTCGCTCTCCTTCCATAGCTTGTGAGTGCAGGTAAAGAGGAACAGGGTATGGGCATGAAGAAATCAGGATGAATATTCCAAGTGCACATGGGCGCTACAGCGAGCGGGCAGGAATCCAATCATAGAGAGAATGTCGTCATATAGACAATTTGTGGTCCAGAGAAGTAATACCTCAAACTCTTAACTGAATTTGGCAGATGTAGCGTAGGCGTCGAGTCCTTTGAGCGATTTTCAACGTAGAGAGAACAGCCCACTCACGGTTGTCCTTTCCTGTTCGCCACGCCGCACAATAGGCTCCGCCGCCACAAACGCGTCAGCGACCGTCGGGAAATTCCGGTGGCCTATTCAACAAAAAGACGGTACAACATGAGGGTATGACGACGACGTCGCAAGAGCGCCGCAATTGCGCAGGTATTCGGATTCCCGTGGCGATCCGTGCTGCATGCAAAGTGAATGGAACGTGCATCCGAGAGAGAGACGGGGTCAAAATGACACGAGATGGATTGACTGGCTGGGAGTAACGACGGCGAGACGGCGGAAGGCGGACATGGAAAGGTCACGTGGTCACAAGGGCAACATTGATCAACAAAGACTCGGAGCACACTAGTGATTCAGTGAAGCCACTGACACCACTGGCGGACTTCGGACTGACGGCTCAAGAGCGCAAAACACTCGATTGTTGTATCGCTGAGCTACCCCTCTCATGACACATGAAATCGACGTCGGCATACAATAGAAACACGTATCGAAAACGCTCCTTTGCGAGAGATAGCCAACATAAACTCCGCTGCCATTCACAAACACTGGCTATACTAAATAACTCATCGAAGTCAAACTTCGCCCCACAGCTGTAAAATAAGTTGCTCACATATGCGTTCGAGACTTGACATGTGTACGGCGCAGCGCAGACTGGACGACGACGATGAATCAGCTTCGGCCCCACATGAAAAATATAAATCAAAACATATTCACCGGTTCCCCCGGTCCATCCGAGGCCGCCACACTGTCCCCAGTGTGCGACGGTGCCTCCAGATGGAGACGTCACCGGTGAAGTCGTTGTGGTCGTGCTCTGCGTGGTCGTGCTCTGCGTGGTTGTGCTTTGCGTGGTCGTAGTGGTGGTGCCTCCCGTGTTCAACACGCTAACGATCCCATTATACGCAGCCCTTGATACAGCGTGATGAATGGATCAGATGCCCGGAGAAAGAGGCTACTCACTTGGGCTGCCAATTGGCATCGAAGAGGAGCGGGGTCGTCGAAGCGCGCCAGGAGTCTGGGTCGCGCACACCCCAGACGGTGATAGATACGCACTGTGTGACGGCAAGACAGGCCTTAACCACTGTCTCGTAGTCATTAGCCGCGGCGCCAGCGATGTCGAGTTCTGGTCAGATTAATGTTCCCTTTCCTTATAAGACGCTGGAGAGATGGGGTACGAACCAGTGATCGCGACATCCACGCCGGCGCCCGCGAGTGCTGTGAGAGCTGCTTGCACGCCACCCGCACCGCCCGCCTGCAAATAGATATGGATCAATGAGAAAAGTTTCACGTTCAGGGAGCTTAACACATACACTAAGATGTGTCTGCGTCCCAATCCCATCGACGAGCTTCCCATCCGCGTTGAGCTGCTTCACCAAGTTGACGATACCCTGCACTTTCGCGTTGTTCGAATCGAGGTTGTAGTCGTTGATGTAGAGCTGTGTCGAACGGAAAATGTTCGGTTCAGCAATGCAAATGGTCATTTAGAGGAAGGTGAGTACCTTGACGCTAGGATCAGCCGCGCGCGCTGCCTGGAAAGCAATTTTGAAGACGTCGTTGCCGAGAACTTGGGTCCAGTGAGTACTCTGCGTTGAAATCAGCCAACCGCTTTCTATGGAGCTTGAGGATAGTCACAGTACCTTGATCGACCCGTCCTCATTCTCTCTCGCATAATCAGAGTCAAGCAGCAGAAGCCAGCCGGCGCCGGACTCACGATATGTTCATTCACAACGTCGACCGCATCTAGCCGCAATCACAGTATTACCTGGCCTGCGCGAAAGACATAGGGGAGGCGGTACTCACAGAGTTTGCCCTTATAGTGCGTCATAACCTGCGTGATATGATTCTGCGTTTGTGTATCAAGGCATGAGCAAGCGTCAACGATTTAGATCAAGTGTAACAGTTCTGTACCTGCAGAACGGAGGTGAGGGTGGGCGCATCGTTGATGGCCGTAACCCAAGAAGGGAGCTGCGACGCCCATACTATGCACGGTATCGAATCCTGATCAAGATTGTGCACGAGAACAGAATTCCTTACCGAAGGTGTGTCCACGAATCTTTTTGCCGTTGGTCGTCGCCCACTGCCGCGACGTACGTGTCAGTTGCTGGCCAGGCAAGAATCTCATTGAAATGGTAGACTCGCATTGACGAGGTAATCCGATTGCGCATAGTTGAAGACGCCACGCGAAGCTTCGATAGTGTCCCACTGGCGGTGAATTCATCAGCCATATGTAAAGTAGGGAAGGGGCAGTGATCCCCTACCTTCATCGAATTCTCGGGCGTAACTCCACCAAAGTCGGCAGCAGTGATAGCTGCATCTTGCGAGACCCTTGATGCATCCAGTACCAGATATCAGGGAAAGTGTACATGAATTAAGTGGACATACGTGAGGCGGTTCTCGTCCGCGGCGGTACCGAGAAAAACCTTGCCGTGGTTTTTGAATAATGTATCGATGCTCGTCGCAGCTTGCCGCTTCTCAACGGAGGCGCCAAGTGCGGAGACAGTTACAGCCAAAATGACGGAGGCACGCAGGAACTTCATCCCCGGCGTAGCGTGCGGAACTCACTGGGTGCAGAGAGAAAGGTCAGGTTGTCCTTTATACGACGCCAGCGTCGAACATTGTCCGAGGTTTTGAATCGCCAAGGACATGTAGTGCGCAATGGAGATTTGGATAATTTTGGTGCAGACTCCGTACGCAAAATGAGATGCCACATGTGACGAACGAGGTAGGCCACGACAACGGTCCTGTGCAGCGTCCGTAGAGTGCCAGGCAACGCCAAGCGAAAGATGCTGCCGGTCAGATGAATCCGCCAAGAGTAGTTCGCTGCTACGACCATCTCGTGAAGAGAATGACATCCGGTGGGCAGGGATTCAATTCCTCGAACGCCGACAAAATTGTGCGGTAAATATCACATTCACAGTATGCCAGACCTTGCCATGTATCCGCGCGTGTTGAGTCAAGGGATTATGAAGCGGATCATCACCGGCACGAACACGCGAGCCTCGCCGGAAAATGGGCACGACACCGCATGCCAAGCGCCCAAGAGTTTGCGCAAAAAAATCGGACTTCAGGAGGCCGCCGTTGAGACCCTTCTGCGTACTGGGCACAGATCAGGTAGAAACCGTCGGGAATTACATTCCCGCCAAAGAAATTGAATTAGGGACATTCGAGGGCTCACGAAGGCAGGCCACATTCGTGCTCAGGCTGAGTCAGGCCAGCTCGGGGCCTCCTAGCCAATTCCCGGCGATTGAACGATCCGCAAACGAAGGTAGTGCTACAAAATGTTTGTGTTGTCGATGGGATTGCAAGGATGCGCACTCCTGGCAGACCTGGCCTCTGGGCGGATGGATGGAGTTATGGACTCGGAGACGGAATAGACGGTGTGACAGACGTTACATGAAAGTTACTGATCGCAAAGTCACCACTGTCTCACCACCACGCCCTCGCTGGCCTTTCCTCCGAATCTGGCATCCAGCCCTGTTATTCCTCCACGTATTCCATGTCTCATTGAGCCTTATGTTTTAGACTTCGGATACGATCCTGAATGATTTCCCAGGGCGTCAAATGGGTACCACTCGAATACGACCTCACAAAACGTGCCTTGGCTTCGCTACGGCCAACAGATCCTGACACTGCGGATTCTTGGGCGGAGAAAAGTTTTTCAATATTTATTTTCCATCTTACTTGCGACATAAGTACATTGAAGTCGACCGAAGCAGAGGAAACCATCTAGTCCCTCGGATACGATTGTTCGACGGAACTGCATATGGCGGTGAGTGCTGAGCATCTATGTATTAAGTTATATTAACGGTCAACGCGTCAAGAGCCGTTGGTTGACGCTGAAGATTTTTGCCTTACTTCGACTGTCATCCTTTTTTCACTCATACCATCTTCGAAGATGCACACCTCCATCGCGGCCCTTCTCCTGCTCAGTCTTCTCACTCCCGCCCCCTTCGCGAGCCCCATCGTACCGAAGCTCCTCGCACCTGACGGTCACTGCGTCTCCGGCGTGTACGGAGTCTCCGCCAACGGATCTCTCATGCACACTGACACCGAGACCCTTGTCCTTGCCGCGAACGGCACCATTGTCTACAGCAGGGGGTGGATAACGTGCGCCTCGTGGTTCACCACGAATCGCTCGCCCGTGTCCTCCTTCATGACGACGTGGACGATCCCGCCCGCGCCGACACGTTACGACGGAGAGACGGTGTTCCTGTTCAATTCTATTGAGCCCGCGTCCGGGAGCGCTATTGTGCAAGCCGTCCTCCAGGTAAGTAAACCGCGCCCGATCCTCTCAGTTCCGATCAGTGAAGCTAACTATATCGTATTTCTCCACCAGTGGCCGAATTGGTGTCTTAGTGGACTGTTATTATCGCGTTTGCCGACGGAGAATCGTCCACGCCGATTGTGGCACTTTTGTCAGTTCTCATGCTATTTCCTATAGAGCGGCAATAAAGCAATGCACCCTCCATACGATTAAAATTTCGGAGATGGCGAAGCTCGCGCTCGAAGAGGTGCGCCGCTCGCTTGATTTGGACGCTTCACTTCCCAAGCCAGTAGTCTCTTTCAGCTCTCTCGGTGTGGCTAGGAAACTGGCTTCGACCCTCGCAATGTGACGTGATCATGGTGCCATATCTCTGTGCGGTTCGTATACATATATCATACATATATAGGTGCTTTGTGCTAGGCTGATCCATCCTACCGCACACAGGCCAGTCGCAAGAGTGGGAGCGGATATTGCCATGGACGATCAGGGCAACGGAAATTGCTCAGTCATACTCGCTGGGTTTCACGTTCATCCCAAGCTGAGTATTTCCAGACTGTATGCCGCGCAATGTGGCGCGAGTATGGTGCCATGTTTTGGCACTGCGTTTTTTTATACCGGAGTTTGGGTATAATAGCTATAGGTGTGCTTTCCGTTCCCCTCATCATATTCTTCCGCCAGCGACAACACTTCGTGAAGAGGTACTCGTTGCGACTGGCTTCCACCAAGCTGGAGGCCTTGCACTGTATTCGGCGTGCCTTCACTGGCCGCGCACCTTGTGATCTTTACTGTCCATGGCCACTGCTGGTCAACAATCAATTGCAACGACGTCGAAAGGTGCGCCATCTCAGTCCCAGTCGAGTCGTGATTTCTGTTCGATACCGCGAAACTCCATCGCAGGGGTGTGTACCCTATGTGCCCTGCGTCCGCATTTCAAGTTAACATGGCCACGGTGCGATACATGAAGAAACGTTCATTTCGTCGTCACATGATTAATTCCGTGAGCCTCTACGGAACAATAAGCGATACAAAGGTAAGAAGCGCTGGAGATTGACGTGGCCGCAGGTCCGCGCCGCTAGGGGTCGCCGTTGGATCCAAGACAGTCGAAAAATTCCAAACGCCGAACGGGCATCGGCGGATGCGGGTTGCTCCATACGGAGACTCTCGCGGTGGCCTATCAGTGTCACGCGCCGTTTGGTCATGACGAAAACATGACGCATACCTAGGCACGTGCATCTCTGTGATGATGCAAAACAGACGTCACGATCAGTTCGGCCCGATTTTCAACCATCGCGCCAGTGTGGAGTCCAAGGTGTGTCGAATGCTCGCCTCGAGGTTTACTCGAACAGCGGAGTCTGTACCTGGCTGGCCTTCTCGAAGCAAGACGCTGTGAAATGAAGTCCAGGCGGTGTCCTGGCTTACATAACCCATCTCACGTTCTATCGCCGCCCACCCTTGTGCAGCCTCCGGTCGCCGAGCAGCCACATATCCGATCATTGACAGTCTCTGCTCGTTCGAGCTGTCCTTCATTTCATGATCTACGTCCAAGACTTGATGCGCCTGATGTGGAAAGTGTCAATCAACGCTCAAAATCCGCTGTTCTCCTCGCGTTTCCGAAATATACGGAGTACACCGGCGCCGCTCCGTCATTCGGTCTTACTTGACACAAGCGGATTGAATTGGTTTACCTCACATTCCAGGTTACAAACAGCACACCAAATAACCTCTCTGGTAAGTCACAGGCTCCGAGGACACGAGGCTTGCTTTTCAGCTTTCTGCCTTCGACTTGGCATGACATTCGTCGACAAGCTTGATTAATGGTTCTACCAATCGTTTTTTCCGTTTGAACAGGTCCCTCAGCATGCGCGGTCATGAGCTCACGCTGACAGAGGATATGCAGTCAATGCAGTATCAAAAATTCGTCAAATGAAATCCCGGAAAGCCCAACTCAAAAGCACAACTTGCCGTGCTCCGCAAATGCCTATGCGGGTATAGTAGTCAGGGACGCTGAAACCTTCCAATGGGAGATGAAGAAACTCGTCTGCTAGCTGCTTGATGATTACCCGCGAGTGCGGAAGTCGAAATTGACCAGTACAGGTCTGCGAGTAGAGTTCACAGTGGTCCGAATAAATCAGGGATTGTGGGCACCGTCTTTGGCGGCTTGGCAAGTAAGCTTGGGTTACAGAGGGTGATGTTTGAGCGCACTCATCCGAACTACTCTCATTCTTCTTGTGACAGTGATCATGCAGACAATGTAAATGTCCCGGACGAAGCGGTGCAGGCGAATAGTGGAGTACCTGTGAAAAGAAGTGTCTATTTTGATTGATAAATTCACGTCGGTGGCATGAAATGGCTCCTCGAGGTCAGAATTTACTCTCGTACTTTGGCGCAACTCTACACGGTCAAAATGCCCGTGGCCTAGTACGGAGCCATTCCCTTGGAGGCTCATGTGGGCCATGGCGTCGTATTGGATATATCTATATCATGTGTAAAATTCTCTTCGAGACTCGCGAGATTAAAATCAGCCGGGCGGCGTTGTCGCCTCCGTAAATGAATTCCAAACGCGCACGTGAAGCCATGTCTTTCCAGAAATTACGGGTCGAACCACCACCGTTAAGAACTACGGTCAGGAACAGGATTCCGGCTGAAGAAATGTGATTCGGAAGGGTATCATACAGCATGGTTGAATAAAATTGAGTTACACGATGGAAGCGCAGCGGAGAAGACGCTTTCTCCTCGGACTTTCCAGGTTCTCTCAAAAAGTGACGTGATTCCTTGTGTGCTAGATTTTTAGACGTGACATTAAATTCTCGTTGCCCACTATTCGGGCTTCTTCGTTCAAAACAGTTTGAACATCCTCGTGGTTCAATCAGATATGATATAGCTTCCGCGAAGTAGTCAATTAAGTTTTATGTGGAGTGACACTGACACTTCCCTGAGAAGGTAGTGTAAATTCGAAATGCGTCTAGTCTCTGCGCCGATTTTGCTCATTCGAATGATCGATGTTCCTTGGTGGAAGGTCCGACATGGCCCCGGAGTCACTGAACATCTCAGGCGAGTCGACCCCACTCCATTTGCACGTTTTTTCTCTGATACCAATTCTTAGCGCCTCCCAAGTTGAATAGTTTCTTGAGCCGGCCATTTCGTCGCACGGCCTTGAAGCCATCGAGCGGCACTCGTGTCATGGTGGAACCGAGAGGTGATTAGGCGGCACGGCGGAGAACTGCCGCACGTAGCTCGAATAATTATTCTCACTGTAGCTTGCTTTGAACCAATAGGAGATCCTACCAACAAGGGGCAATTGATAGAAATTCTGTCAACCGTCTCAACCGAAGTCTGGGTGTGTGAACAACGTGCCCTGCATTCAACTGTCGTAAAAATGTTTTCAAGGGTACACTGCCACTTCTGCCTGGTATAAAATCAGGCTGAGGTCGTCCAGTCTGAAGCAAGTTGCAAACTTCGACATCCATCGAAAGCACTACAATGCAGTTCTCCGTCCTCGCCGCTCTCTTCTTCGCCGCCGCTGCAGTAGCAAACCCCCTCGCTGTCAGGGGCGATGCGGCCCCGGCTTGCGCGAATGGAGCCCTCTTCTCCGTTGCGCAGTGCTGCACCACCATTGTCCTCGGCCTGGCCGCCCTCGACTGTGTCACCCGCCTGTGGGCACCAACGCCGACAACTTTGTCGACAACTGCATTTTGGATGCAGGCCGCGAGGCCGGCTGCTGTGTCCTTCCCATTCTTGGCCAGGACCTCCTCTGCGAGCCAGCTGCCCTGAACTGAGCGTCGCCAGGTCTGTCTAGCCATGCACTTAGTCTAACACATCGCTGACTTGTGCCTCTCATAGCTGATCCCGCGGAAACAATGGCCGTCCCACCGGTCGTCGTCCTTGCTGCCGCCACCGTTGTCAACTTGTGTTTGGGTGGAGAGTTTTTGACATACTAGAAAATCGGAAAAAAAGGAGTTGGTACTGTAGCCGTCGGTCCCCTGTTGTGTTTCATGTTCCGGCGGAGAAGCTTTTGAATAGTATCGTGTGCAACTTGAAATTCTTGCGCCCCCTCACCAATATGCTTCACGACGGATTTGCCCTCTCTGTTTTCAAGCGAAGGCGAATCCAAGATGATTGGACAAATCAGCAGTTCAACCGGATGTCATTTCGTTGCCCCGTGCATGGCATGTCTTATGGGCTCTATTCGACTGCCCGCGGAGAAAAATTTGGAAAGACTGGCGGCAGAGGTACGCAATACTGTTGTTTAACGACATGTACCATCGCCGCCGCAAACGAAAAAGAGGAGTAGTCAAAGTAGTTGTACCCCAGTACAATTGGCATTGTCGATACAAAATAAGCAAGTTTGGACGATCCTAGAGCTCGGTATAGGTCAGCGTGCGCGCGTCGTTGAGTGAGATTATGTATGGCCATACGCTTACCCAGTGATACTATCATTCAGTCGAGCTTGCTCTCGGAATGCGTAGGTAACCGTAAGTCGTTGAAACAACGTTCAGTTCAAAGACCTCTTGCTGCTAGCTATGTACTACAACTATCCGTAACCAGTCAGGAATAATGATATCTAAGTCATAAAATCAATACTCTCGCGGCCGCCCCTTTGGACGCGCGTTGATGGTTGCGCCGACGGTCCGCCGTCAAGCCGAATTGATAGCGCGGAACAGCACTCACGTGTTGTCGATGACCGCACGCGCCCGGATCTGATCCGTCGTCGGCGAACACTAGTCCGACGCTTGAGTCTCATTAAGTAGTCGACCAATGTCTATCGAATGGCGGCGGTTAAATTCTGCATTCCGGGAGACGGAGAAAAACTTACGGTGTTACACGAACCTGCGTCCCTCTGCCCAGTGCCCGGAGGAGTTTTCAGCTTGTTCACCGGGATCATTAGAACCGCATTGTTCAAAGAGCTTTCCTGCCATCCTGAAGCTGCCCAGTGTGTTTGTTCAAGTCTGCATACGATGTTTAATAACCGTTTCTTTGGGGCAATGAGGTCAGTGACCGCCTTTGATTACAGCGTCGAGTTAACTGTTTGCGGATAGGATATGATTACATCGCCGGCTCATCTCTTTCCGTGCTTGATCATCATGTGTACTCGGCGATGGCCATGCGGACCTAGATACCTTTGTCGCGATGCCGTCATAGTCCAATTTAACAGAGAGGTCAACGTCTTCGTTTCAACTTGCGGGATCCCGGCTGACGCGAGTAGTGCTCAGAATTTATTGGTGGCGGCCGAACCACGTACACCGCGGCTGCAGTAGTTGTCGGCGCTAAGGAAGAGCACGGGTCAGGTCCGGGAAACAAGCTGGCCTGTACTATGATAGGCAAGTCATACCCGCGCCGAGTCGGGTCCCGAGCGTTAGGTACACGGGTCAGTTATCTGGTAGTGACTTGTGTGTCAGCCAACTTGAACCTTCCCGAAGGTCGACCAGGAACCGCAATTTGGGCGAATACACAACAGGTAGACTATATGTCAGTTTAGGTGCCGCGCGGGGGCTGCCGAGATCGCGTTCAGAGACCCGTGTCGGGTCAAAGATGCTGACTCTAACCCGTACGCGAGCGACGTACGATAAGTTTATTTTCCGTGGGTATCCGCGCGGGTCCAGACCCTTGCTCCTGTTATTTATTTTAATTAATTGTCGCTTTCGATGATCGGGCAGGATTTTCCCAAGCAATTATCTGAAGTTACACCGTCTCCGAGGTTGCGAGTGGCCGTTCCCCGCGCGACCACCTGACTGGCCTTAATCTTAATCTCAATCTTAATCTTAATCTTCAATGCCAGAGGTGCATCGTCCTTTGAAATCGCGCTGTGACGTACTGAGGCTGCGAGCGCATGGGCCGTTTAACCATGGGCACAATCAATCCGAATATAAATCGAATCATGCATCAATGATGAGATTCAGATACCTTGTGAACGACGTCGGCACGAACGTCAACTGCCATACAGAGTTCGCACCTCTTTAACGCCGCGCTCGCATCGGAATCATGTTCAGAAGATGTCGACACAATTTCTAATCTCTACGGATGATGGATCAAGGAAGACGTTCAAGCAAAGTTGCCCAACACTTATATAATTATTGGTTTCGCCTTTGGAAGTGCTTATAAGCCGCTTTATAAATTCGACATAGAGTATGTCGATGTCACCAGAGGCTCAAGGAGATGCCTTTCTGCATGTACAAGTACTAGTACGTCCTACGAGGCGTCCACGCAAGGCAAGTTGCCTAAAAGGCTAATAG
>QVIE01000844.1:0-15817 GCA_013387415.1 Panellus pusillus | reverse complement strand
CCCTGATCGTCCTTGGGAGGAAGATCGTGAGTGTTACGTCTTTCACTTACTTATCGACGAACGCGTGCACCCGGCGTCGCGAGCTCCCTTTTGCAATTATCCGTGTTGACATCCTCCCAGCGACGTCCAATGCCCCGCATGCAGGCCGCAAGCGCCGCATGGCAGACGAGGATCGCGACGAGGATGAGGACGAGCAGGCGCGGCTGAAAAAGAGCCGCGGTGCGTCCACAAACGACTTGGACGCGCAGGAGCGCGACAGCTCGGCGGCGCCGGTGCCATCGGCCAAGGAGTCCGAGGACGTCAAGGAGGTCACTCAAGGCGTCAAAGAGGTCGAACTCGACGCCAAGCAGAAGCCGCAGCCGGAGAGCGTGCCGCTGCCGGAGGAAACCGCCGGCGAGCTCGACGCGGACGCGTCTTCGACTGCCTCCACCCCGCCTCCTGCCGACGCTGCGGAGGCCACATCCGAGTCCGCCGTCCCAAAACCACGCGTGCGACCAGCGACGCCGCCCCGGATCCCAAAGAAGAGTCGCAGCCCGCTGAGGACTTAGTGCACGTTGCTCCCACACCGGAAGAATCCACCGCCGAGGCACCCAAGGACAAGCTTCCGCAAGCGGTCCCCGTTCCAGAGCCGTCGACGCAACTTGAATCCAGTGGTGTCTAGTGCATACATAGATACCCCCGGAACATCACATCTCACTACTTACTCCTACTATTATTCCTTCCTCTCGCTTTGAACGTCCACGAGCGTTGTATTTGCTTAACTATTCCTCGCTTTTCTTGTATATATGTAGGATGGATATCTAGGTCACATCCGTTTTTTGATTTCCTTTGGACAGAGTTCAGGACTAAGGAAATCAAGGAAATGAAGTTCGTCGTTGCGACTCTGGGTTGCCCGGGGAGAATGCGAACTAAGAGGATCGCCGCATGCATACCATACACGGATTGCATGTCAATATTATGCGAACTTACTCCGTACCCGATATGAACTCCATCAATACCGACTCTTCCCCGCACCCACCGCAAAGCTCCACCCCATCATGCCCAGCACGACGAGCAGAAGCACACAACACCAATAACACAGCGCGCGGCGGCAGCGCTGTATCCACGGGTCGATGATCCGCCTCGCGGACTCGCGCTCGCGCTTGACCTGCTCGAGCTTCGAGCGCGTCAGCCCGTCGAACAGCACGTGCAAACGCCGGAACCCCCTGGGCGCCAGCGCCGTCGTGACGTGCCCCGGCGGGCGGGACACGAAGGGGTAATAGTACGATATACCCGTCAGCGAGGGCGCGGTGTTGTTCGCGCCCACCCAGCGCGGGAGTAAAAGCGTCCGCGTTTGCTGCTTCTGCTTCTGCGACTCCGCGCTCCCCGCCCCCGCCCCCGCTTTCGCGCAGCCCCGCACGTGAGCGCAGCCCACCACCGCGTATCTGCAACGTAGTGCTCCCACAACGTCTGCCCCGCCGCCGTCTCCGCAAAGAACGTGAAATACCACCCGCCGACCCACCACGCCGGCGGGAACAGGAAGCCGAGCCAGAACGCGCAGAACGCAGGCGTCAGCCCGCGCTCGCACGCCTCGCGCCGTTTGAGCCTCAGGCTCGTCGTCGTGGCGCACGAGGCGCCCGTCCCGCGGCGTTCCAAGCGCGCCCCTGGACCGCCGCCGCCACCGGTTTCGGACTGCGAGACCGGCAACGTGCTGCTGGCGGTTGATCCAGAGCGCGGTGCCTCCACAGGCACATCCACCAAGGGCACAGGCTCTAGCTCCAGCTCCACAGATACGGGCGAGGCATGCACCGAATTCGACCGCGCAGTGACGAAGCTCTCGGCGTGCAGCGAGGCGGTATCGCTACTCGTCGCGCCTCCGCTGTAGTAGTACGAGGTACGGAGCGAGGTGGACACGGGCGAGAGCAGGGCTTTAGGGGGCCGGCGAGGCGGCCCGTCGCCGTCCTGACTGGGATGCGGGCCAGGGAAATAAGGCCCTAGGTTGAGTGCGGGAATGACCGGCGGGGTGTCAGGGATCTTCCTTGGCGTTTCGGAGGTGCGCGGAGGAAGAGGAAGAGGCGGTACTGTGGAAATGAAAAGATCAAAAACACGATGGTGAAGCGAGTCAAGGACGAAATACTACTTGACTCTAACTTCTCTGGACTCGGCGGCTTGAGCGACAGCGGTGAGACGCAGGATTGTTCCCGTATGGGGACAGTGGTCTGTGTGTGGGAATGTTGAGATGAAGCGGCGAGGATGAATTGGTGCGGCCGGTGATTGCTGGTGCAGAGACGGAGTCGTCGGTTCCGTTCGGCGTAGGCAGAGAATACGAACGGATAAGCGGGTACGCCGGACGACTATTGCTAGGCGAACCACCGCTTGGATCAGACCGGCGAGAGCAACTGCGCGCGACCGTGGGCGAGGGCATGCGCGTATAGTTGTCCGCATACACCTCGAACCGCCGCGGTATGGCGCGCAGGACGGGGGTCCCGATCAGGGCTTTGTCTATGCGGCCGCGGGGCGCCGGGGCGTCCTCTTTGTCACTGTGTCGCCAGAGGGAGAAAAATCCGTGCATGACTGTGGGCACCGGCGAGAGGGAACCAGGAGAGATGAGACCAACGAGGGACCGGAGCGTTATATGGAGCAGACGGACAGACGGGCATGTGGGATAAGCCTGAATTTTGCAAGGGATCGGTGCAGTCGATCAGTGTACCGCCTGCATTGTACGCATGCTGCATAATTGGAGTGACTGCGTAGTCTACGCTCGGAGCTGGGGCCCCATGACCGCTGCCGAGGGCAAAGATGTTTGGAGCAGACTTCGTAGAAGTGATAAGGTGACCGTCGGTACGATTCTAGAGTTGGTTGATACTATATGGCACCAACGGACCAGGCCAAGAGCTCGAGGCAGAGATCCGGAACTAAGCAGCACAGAAACATGAGGTTTGGATTTGACCGGTCATTGTGGGATATCGATTGCTGGCCGAATGAAAGCGCAGAATGAAGCCCGAGAGTCTGCACCAGGCCAGTTGACGGTCTGGGTGTTGCTTCAGATGATGGCAAGGAAAAAAGTTACAAGACTCGGAGATCAACTCAGAATTGAACGAACTGATTGACAGGCTGCTTATCGTTTGTTCCACAAAAAGCTTGGTGGTAAGAGCACGGTATTAAAATTTGTGAAGTACATAATGGCTACAATATTGCGTGTATAGGTTGCATGCGGTGGCGAGTCCATTCAGAATCAGTTGTTCACATTCTCCACGAAGCGCCCTGAGTCCTCCCAGCCTGCGCCTTGACCTTTCCCTTATCCTTCCTGCTCCCGCCGCCCCCGGATATCCATTTGGAGAGGCTACGCTTGGTGCCCTTCTCCCCAGGCACGACCTCCCCGGGCTCCTTGCCCGCTCCAGGCTGGATCTGCTTGATATCCTCGGGGGCAGCGACCTGCGGCTCATTCTTCTTGAGCTTCCCCTCCCTCTCCGCCGCCATCTTGAGCAGCTCCTCTCCCCGGATCCTCAAAAACTCCTCCAGCAGCGCCGCATTCCGCGAGTTCGCCTTGAACGCCGCGAGCGCCACGTCGCCCGCGAAGGGAATCAAGCCCATGAGCGCGCTGGCGGCGTTCGTCGCGAGCATGCGGCGCACGAGCCACGGCGGGATGTCCGCCTGCCGCGCCTTGCGCACGACGAGGAGGTAGTTGAGCGAGGCGTCGGCGACGTCGCCCGCGCCGGGGATGACACCAATTATGAAGGTCCATCCGAAGCGCATGCCGCAGAGAGAGAAGCCCTTGTCGAGGTAGTGTGCGCGCCGTTGAACGGACTTGAGGATCTTGGCGTCGCGTTTGGAGAGCCCAGGGGGTATCTCGCGCTGCAATGTATATATGAGCCGAAGTCGTCAAGACAGTAGGCAGGCAGACGACATACTCTTCTTCTCCGTTTCCTACCGCGCGCGTCAGTATACTCTTCGTACATCGGGTCGGCAGGCGAGTATTGCTGCAGATGCTTTTCAAATAATGCTTTTCCAGCCCTGTCAAGTATCGGGTTGCCGCTCATCGTAGGTGAATCGTGGAACGATGACTGGGGGAGTAGGGAGTATATGAACGAAACGAGGCGGTGACATCACTGAGTACTGAATCCTAATACGTACAAAGTTCAAACCTTTTTTATCACGTCCGCTGCGCGCATCCACTTCCCAGTATCCCCGTTTTCGCTCTATACCCTCCTTCATTTGGCCCCCTTCGGACTGTATCTTCGTTCGATATGAGGCTGACCGATCATAGTGCGTGTAATATTTTAAGTACTAGAAACCTTCGCAGCGCTCAAAAGGTTATAGCGGCATGGATTGTACGCGATGCGCCCTCCGTGATTGGTAGGATCGACTTGTTGTGGAATCGACAACCAGATGGTAAGACTTGCGCACTTGCCTCAACGCAGCACTGCGACCTGCCGTATAGCTAGACTACGAGCGTGGGACGGGAATGTTGCCGCATACTGGGAACAGGCTGGAAATCAGTACCTTATTACCACCAATGCACGCTACATTCCACTTCCAGCCTCTATCGACACTGAGCACGTAATCCTTCGGTCTGATATGCGTTTTGGCTCAGACGATCCCGTTCTATGGCCTCAGCTTTACACGCCAACATATCCACATCTCGCTGCTATACCAAAAGCACCGACATCACCTTCTGGTATCATCGGTATCGGAATTATGTGGTGGGATCCCACACCTATCGATTTTGTCACTGGCATGAGTGTCACGCGTACTATGGGCAAGCTCGCTGGCCATCGTGTTGTCGAATTCGCTGCTCCCGTGCATGCCTTGCTCGAAAGATGCAAGGCCTACATTCACTCTCTTCCGAATCGCGTTCCACCTTCGCCAGCGCTCCCTCAACTAATGCAATGCCTTACCCTTAGCTTAGAGCGTCTACAAGGCTTTCCAGCTACATACACGCGAATGCGTATGAACATTACCACAGTGCAACGATATTTCTTGGAGCTTTCGGGAATGCTACAGTACTTCGCAGTCTATAAGCCGCGCATTGAAAATCCATCATCGGAGCACCGTACGCCAGACGACTGCATCGGGGTCTTCACTAAAGACCCTGAGATCGCACAGATGTTTGCCCTCGCGGGATTGCCGTATTGGTTCATACGGCCGCTCACCGCTTTCGCTGGCGAAAATATACTCCGGGTCGTCAAACCCTTTGCACCGCAAGATTTTCTGGAGATGGAACCCGCTGTCGACTTCTCTCCCATACAGACTACTGCTGCAATCGATGACCGCTTACGTGCGTTGACGTTGTTCTCGAGAGTCACGCCCTGGTATACAAACCCCTTCATTGGAAATGATCATTCCGATGCCAAAAATGTGCAACGGCCTGCGATCACCTCTGCCTCTCATGTACCAGAACCGGCAACTCCATCGACAAATTTAAAGTCACCCTCATACAAACCGCAGGTGACGAAATTCCTCAATCCATGTACGTCAACTGCATTTGCTTTGCCCATTACGCGTCTAAAACCATTCACCTACAGATGCAGAGATGAGAGCGAGAAAGAAAGCGGCCAAAGCCATGCAGCCTCCAAACCCAAATGCGAAGGAGGCCCGCGACAAATACATTGTTTTTAACAGCCCAGAGATGCCTGCAACAGTGGCTGCATGGGCTGACGCCCTCGCTAAGGTGGATCGGAGCCATCCTTCTCTCTGCGGGGCAGACGCTCCTCAACTTTACGTTTTTCCCGAGCCAGCACTGCTCGCCTCCGCCGCTGAAGAAAGCCGACGACGGGTGTACTATCACCACTATCGCCTGCTGCGGGATGCATTGTTGTATCGCCTTGCTGTGGCAGACGTCCAGCATGCGCTTCTCACCACGCAACAGTGGCGTGACCTTTTACTGGGCAAGGTCGTCAAGCAAGGCAAGCTGGGATCGCGTATGTTGGATCGAACAGTCCGCATCGAGGATGTATTGGCACCAGCGATGAAGGCATGTGGCATCAATGCCTTAGCTGAGTTTCCTGCCGCTGTGGAGGCAACACCTCCAATCGATTTGCATCGGGTCCGAGAATTGCTCTGGGAGCTTGCAGAGATGAATTTCCGGTATGAATTCCTTGGCCTGGACGCAAAGGCTTCGGGCCTGGATCGTTCAGATGAATGTCGGAAGTGCTTCGCCAGCCCAACGTTGATTGGGTTAGATTTTGCTGACAGCAAACGGGGCTTGGCGGCACTAGGGCTCATGGAGCGCCTTCCTTACCTTCTCAACATTGCAAGACTCATGTGCGACTGGCGAGTACCGTGCCCGCGTCCTCGAGAAATTGACCTGGCAAAAACCAAGATGGATTGGGACCGCACGACAGCGCACACGTTGGAGCGCCGTGTGGCTATATATTACACACAGTCTTTCTACGATCTCTTCGGAAGGGCCGCAGTTATCCCAATGAGACTCGAGCACGATTTTGGCTGCTGATGGCCTTATAGATAGGTGTTCTTTGGCCGTGGTGGCGGGTTTAGGCGCGTCGGGTTGATCAGACCGACGGCAGGTCTTCAAATTGAGCGGCAGGTTTTCTTGGACGGCAGGTTATGTTGGATGGCAGGTTATGTTGGACGGCAGGTTTTTTGTAGAGTCGGAGCGCGACCTATAGCCTACAGGTACTAACGTGGCTGTACTACTAATTTACCCAGAAGGCAAAGAGTATGCTCGAGAGCGCTGGGGAAAGTGGATCGGCGGCGGATTAGTGGTAGTCGCTATTAGGCGAGAGCGAGGAACATTATCACAGAGAAACACGAGAGCCCGAAAGAAAGAAAGAGACGGAAGAGATGTCGAGCGAGAGCCAGAGAACAAGGATGATTATGCGCATCTTGGGCGGGGCGGGAACTGCGACGGGAGGACGGGGCAGGAAGGGCGACTCGAGCATGGGGGTGTCAAAGCGCGGAGTCGGGGGCTCTTTCTTGAATCTTCTTGATCGACGCGAAATGGAACTTATACCCGCGCAGTGACAGATCGGCGACCAAGAAAGTATTTGCACAGTTCAGATCTGTTCAGATACTACTTATCTACGGGGGATTTCATATGGCTGCTCTCCTGCCGCTCTAATGCGAAAAGCACTCTTTCCAGTAACTTTTCAACCTGCACGAGACGTGTGTCTACCCTCAACAATCGGTCGTCCACTTTGGCTTCCAAACCTTTTAAACGCTGATCCGTGTTAGCCTCATACTGAATGAATCGCTGCTCCAAATTGGCGAACAGGTCCTCCAGCGTAACCTCTACTTCCTCCACCGATGGCTGACACCGGACGAGGTCGTGAGAGTACATATCGTGATATCCAAAGACGTGTTTCTTCTTGGGATCCGATTCGCAGCTGTTGCAAATGAAACTTGGATCTACGCGACCCGAGTCAGCAAATGGGACCGTGTACAGCAGAAGTACGATAACGAACCTTCGCACATGACACAGTACCAGCACGGCTGGGTCACCGCGACGTTACACACCGCACATTTCGGACTCGTGCTCGTTTCTTCGTGTGCTTCGGTGAAAAACGTTCTCGCTTTTGCGAGAGCCCGTTTGCCTTCGCGATGAGTCTTGCCGAACTCTCGCAGATGCACCGGCCTCCTCAATTTGAGGATGTCGTGAGTACCAGGTAGGTGGGCTCGCGTCATGCCTGTTGGAACAACTTTTACCGACGCACAGCTGGGGGTGTCACAAAAGTCCACCTATGTTGGTCAGTTTTCATTATACTTCTCAAATTGAAAGGCTCATTACCGTATCGAAGGTTTCCTCCAGTCTGCAAGTCAGACAAGTCAGACGGCATCCACCAATGACACCTGTGCAGACGTCGCATCGGACACTGAAGCGCGGTCAAGTTACCAGAAACGACCGACTGCTTCATCAAACTCACTCATGGCTAGTCATGACTCGGATTTTATTCTCCGCGATACTGTGATAGAAGCGCGAATCAGCAGTCGTAAACGTTTTCTTGATGAGCCCGAGCTCTTCCTCCTCGTTCCGATTCAGCGGTTTCCCAAATTTTGTTGCGCGGATGTATAGCTGGATGAACCGTTTCCGGTTATCGGTCTTCTCTTTAATGAGGGACCACGCCCACATATCTCTACGCACGGCGTATCGAGCCGCCGAAATCGCAAACACCCACAGGGATCGAGCTTTCGACGCCGCCGTCGCCGCGGGCGCGGGGAAGAAGCACATATACTCCGGGTTTAGGCGCTTGAAGACGAAGACGCCGTCATGAGTACGGCTATCCGACTCTGCTCCCCAGGTTCCCGACAGCGATTGGGCAGGCTGCGAAAAAGACCCAGAGAAGTACAGCGGCGAGTAACGCGCGGGGAATTTCTGGACGAAGGAGAACGAGACGGCGTCGCCTTCCTCAGCGCTGCTGCTGCACTCGCCCGTGATAGTGAAATCGGACATGTTGGAGCGCGACGAGGCCTGGAAACGTTGGCTCCCGTTCGCCACCAAGTCCATCGAAATCATGCCTTTGTCCGGAACGACGCTGTTCCGGAGATACGTAAAACCGTTCCAAGTACCCAACATGGCTTTCAGCGGGGATGATGGTCGGCTGGGCGCGTTCGCGAGCTTCGTGAGAGCCTGTTCGGCAGCGTTGTATGCAGCGAAATCGAGCTTCTCGAGCCCGACGGGGTAATTCAGCACTTTTTGCATGTCGATATCTTGCGCCTCCAGCGCATCGTCGTACGGATAATCCGGAAAGTCTTGCGCAAGAACGACTTTTGCATCCCACAGGCCGCTGGGATCGTTCATGTATTGGAACTACAGTCGTTGTTAAAATTTTGAGCGCTCAGGACGAATCACGTGGCGACCCACCATGCCATGCGCGTAGTTTTTGAACTCCTGTCCGATATCCGCCTTCTGGCTGGAAAAGCTGGCGAGGAGGAGCGCCTGTCTCTCCTTGCACGCGGAGACCACCCAGCCAATCGTGTCGCTGGCGTCCCACATTTCGTCTGGGTGCAAAACAGTCTTTTGACAGATCCGGAACCTCTCAAAGTCCCGCTCCAATAACAAGTACAGGACGGGGAGCGCGAACTGTCGCAGAAGTCGTTGAATCATACGTTCCTTTGGATCAAGGCGTACGCACCCGTTCGATGCGCCCATGCCCAGTGACCAGCGTCAAAGTATTGGCCGCGTCCAAATCGTAGTCCACCGCCTCGAGGTTACCCGCAACCTCGCCTCCTCGGACTCCACGTACGACTTGAACTTCTCCTGGAGCGCCTCGTTGACGTAGCACGGAGCCAGCCCACTCTCAAGCGACACCACGCCGTGATAGATCGCCTCCAGATACCCGTTGACGGACGATCGGTTGGCGGGCAAGACGAGCGAGCGGAGCGCGAACATCTTGGCGAGGAGTTCGCGGATCTTGGTGGCGTAGATGGACATTGCCTGGTGGAAGCCTACCGCCCAGTATGCTATCCAATGAGGAAGACTTCGCATGCAATGACGTCAGCTTTTGTGAGCGGATTCCAAGCTGCACTACACGTACGTCCATCCGATGGGTCGACTAGACGTGAAGGTATTCGCTTCGCTGTCTAAATTCGCTCAGATGAATCGACGGACACGAGTCCAGATACGAAATCCCCACGCACGGTGATAAACCCCGACGCGTCGTCGTCGAACGCCTCGCTGATGCTCTGCAGGCGCGACACATTCAGGTACGCGAGGGCCCAGTCGTCTGGACTCCGCGGCTTCCCAGACGCCGCATCCGCCGCGTCCTCCGAGTTCTCGTGGTAGTAGTCGCGCAGCGCCATGACGAAGTGCCTGGACTTGACGCTCGTCCGCCAGCCCATGTCCTGCCTGTTTGTGTCCGCGCTAAGTACTACGTGATCGAGAGGTGTAAAGTGTCGGCTGCATACCATATCTTGTGCACGTCCTTCCGTCTCGATTCAGGTTTTGCTTAGACTGGGCACAGAAAGGGCAGCTTACAGGATCGATTATCTTATCGTGCGGACCAGCAGTGATGGCGCTGATAACGCGATCGCCCTCTCTTGCAACGACCTGCGTCAATTCCTCCCTGCAACACAACAACAACCAACATGAGCACCGCGTCAACCCACGTACATAATCGGAGGCACACACACGATCTGCCGCTTCTGCACCTCGAACTTGCGCGAAAAGACCTGGCTGTTCTTCTCGATGGCCGCCTCCACGTCGGCCATCAGGTCGTCCTTGAGGTCGTCGAGCGCAGCCGCGCTGCCCTTCGCCGAGACCTGCGCGCCGCCCGTGCCCAGAGAGGACTTGGCCTCGAGGTCGCTCAGCTCTTTGAGCACCTTGTCGTTGTCCTCGCACGCCTGCGGCCCGCCCCTCTGTTCGATCACCCTACACACCCGCACACACGACATGAACGAACGAACGGACAATCTCGCGAAAGCGAAAGGGGCACGCACCGCATCATCTCCCGCTGCTCCGGCGCCACGAACCCCTAAACATCCCCATCAACACATCCATCTTCGCGTCCATCTCCCTCGTCGTGCGCTCCACGTCGCCGAGCGTCCGATTCACCTGATCGACGCCGCGCGCGGTGTGCACCGCGAGCGCGAACTCGAACTCCGCGCGCCGCTTCGTGAAGGCGCCGGCGAACCTGACCAGCACCGCTTCGTACTGCGGCCCTTTGAGCAGCTTCACGACCATCTTCTTCTTCGTGTACGTGTCGCAGGCTGTGTGCACGGCGTCGGCGATTCAGAATATTGAACGACCCGGGGCGGGGGTCAAATATTAATAAGCGGAGGTACGGACCGTTGGCGCACGCCTTGATATCCTCCGCCGTCGTTTTGACGATCTCCTGCATCCGCCCCTTGATGGTCGACCCGTCCGGCGCGACCTCCTCTGCGTCTTTCACGTTTTTGAGTCTGCGTTCATGTAAACACTCGAGTTGACATGCGGAAGGCAAAGTAAAAAGGAGAAGAAACGTTTAACGCACTGCGTCAACACGGCCATCATATCCCTCATCTCCATATGCAGCGCGAGGATCTTCTTGTCGTTGTCGCGCCGCTTCTGCTCGAGCGCCCACACGGCTTTGAACGCCATCACCGCGACTGTCAATGGGATGTGAATCCAGACCGCACGAGGGGGGGGCCTTGTATGATACGTACCTCCGATGAATCTACATATCCGCCGAATCTACGTGAGATGGTGAGACCGCGAAGGAGAAGGGGGACGCACGGATGCAGCTTGGCCACCTCGTCCAGGCCCTTCATCAGGCCTTCAATGTAGTAATAAGTATCACCGTCAGCGTCCGCCCGCATTCGACACACACGCAGAGCACAGACGTACCGGGCATGCCCTCCATGAACGAGTTGAGCCCGCTCTCGACTGCGTCCAGCGCCCCGGCGGCCTGCAATCCCGTCTTGAGCGTCGTGGCGTCGGCTTCGGCGGCGATGGCGCCCGCGATCGTGGTTTCTATTTTATTCGAAAGGGAGTATGAGTATGAGTTGTTGTTGTGCGGATTCGACGGGCGTTGTGCGCACCCATCACGAGAACCATCCCGTCCCCCTGCCTTTGGGTGGGTCGGCGGTAGCCGAAGTCCACGCGGCGTGCAGGTCTCGGGAAAAGGAAAAGTCGTCGTCTTGCGGGACGAGGCTCAATCGGGGTAGGGGCGGGCACGGTTTGTCGAGTTTGAGATCCGGCAAGATATATACCGCGGGCTGAGAGTCTTCGCCCGCTAGCAGGGGCGGACGGGAAGTCTGTCTGTGAGATGCAATACGAAAGGCAGGACGGAGGAGCAGACCTATCATCTCCCGATCCGCGTCCTTCTCATCGGGACCCTCCACATACGACATCCGGACGTCGAAATGGGCGTACGAAAGCTGCGACGGCGACGCGACGAAGCCCGGTCTTCCTCGGTGCTCGGACGCCCCAGAATGCGAGATCGTCCGCGTCCTCGGGCGCGGATAGCTGTAATTATTGCTGTCCGGAGAGCTATACGGCGACGCGGGGGAGTCGGCGTAATACACGGGCTGTCTCCGCGGGCTTGAGCTCCGCGTGTACTCGCTGCCCGTGTGTGACGGCCGCCTAGACGGGGGGAGACTATCGACAGAGCCGGTGAGCGAGGGTTTCCGGAGCGCAAAGGCGTCGGCGGATGGGGTGATTCGTAGTACCAGAGTCGGACGCAGACCTAGTATTGTTGCTGAATGGCAGCGGAGAACCGGTCGGAGAGGTTCTGGCGCTGTTCAGGAGGACGGCGGGAGGGGGAAGTCGTAGTATGGTGCATCCGCGTAGCAGTCGGGAAGTGGCGGGGCGTCTTGGTCTGTAGAAGCACTGCGCAGATTCTTCCTGCTGATCTTCTTGAGGAGTTTGGGTATGCCAGGCATGGCGGGGGTGGAGCAAGGACACGCAGGACATGGGTTGGCTTAAAAGATGCAGAAAATAGAGCACGGCAGGCCGAAAATCTGCCAGAGGAGGGTGTCAGTGGGCGCTGATTGAGTATAGACGGCTGGCTGTTCTCGCTCGTCGTGAGCCTATTATTGATTGCTTTCATACCAGGTCTCTTAGCGGACCGGGCGTCTATGTTGGGGCTGGTATACGTGCAAATTGGGCCAGAATTCGAATACTAAAGGATTTTCCTCTGGCCACTGTGTTGTGGAATGACAATCATCTCAGAGCTTGAAGGATCTCAGTGTGGGTGGGACTGTCGAAGGAGACAGGCTGGACAGATGGGACACATAGAAAGACCTCATAAATTGCTGATGGACGGTGGCAAAAAAAGGAATAGATCGAGTTGACCGGGCCGGAGATAGCCGGGTTGGTGTCATCGATGTCTCCGTTCTCGTTCTCTTCCTGGCCGCCGCCGCTCTCCGACGAGCAACTAGAGGCCCTCACAGTCTCTGCCACAACATACGCCCTGTCCCATGGGTTGATTTTATCTCCCGCAGTCTCGCCACAACCCCCGATCCCGTCCTCGGCCATCCACGCCCCCTTATCGCTCTTCCCGTCCCCGTTCCCCCGTAGGCTCTTCGCCCTCGCCCGCCGTCTCCAGAGCACCTACAACATCCTCTACGCGCGCATCGCGACCGATGTAGACTTCCTCGACAAGGTCATGGGCGCCGTCGAGGGCGTCGGCAAGGTCGACCACTTTTGTCGGTCAGCTGTGGACCGGCTGGAAGGCGCTCAGAGACGAGGACGGCGGCCTCGTTCAGGTGCCCGCTGACTCCCCCTGTTGCGTTCCGTTGATGAGATTTCTCAGCTGAGCAGGCCGCTGCAACTCGGACTCTTCCGCTCCGACTATTTGCTGCACGCGGGCGACGACCCCGATCAGCCGTTGGGCCTCAAGCAGGTCGAGTTCAACACCATTTCGTCGTCCTTTGGGACGCTCTCGGAGCGTACAGCCGCGTTACATCGGTATTTCTTTCTTTGTCATGACCTTCGTTTGGTCTGAGTGATATCCAGGTACCTCTATGCGTCCACGGGATATTATAATGTCTACCAGACATGAAGCCCACAGATTTCCCGGAGAACAACACGACAGCCGGCCTTGTCGAGGCTTGGTAGCTGCACATGCCGCGCGTACGGCGTCAAAGAGTAACTTTCCTGCCGTCCGTCCGTATCGGTGCTGATCCCGAGCAGGGCCAAAATCCTATTTGTCGTCCAGCCAGGCGAACGCAACGTCTTCGACCAACGCCACCTCGAAGACGAGCTCCTAGAGAAGTCCGCCCCCTTTTCCCTTTCACGCGCTAACACGCTAACCCACACCCAGGCACGCCATCCACGTCGTCCGCCAAACCCTCACCCAGCTCCTCACCAGCGCCTCCCTCGCCCCCATCACCCGCGCGCTCCTCATCTCCGGCACCACCGAGATCTCCACAGTGTACTTCCGCGCGGGGTACACCCCCGCAGACTACCCGACCCCGCGCACTACGCCGCGCGCTTCGCGCTCGAGCGGTCCCGCGCGGTCAAGTGCCCCAGCATCGCGCTGCAGCTCGCGGGCGCGAAGCGCGTGCAGCAGGTACTCGCGGAGCCGGGGGTCGTCGAGCGGTTCTTCCCTGTCCGCCTTGCCCCTTCCTCCCACACGACCCCGCAGCCGCAGCCGCCCTCCGCACGACCTGGCAGCCCATGTGGTCCCTCGACGCCCCCGGCGGCGTCGCACACGCACTTGCACACGCACACGCGCCGGGGGTGGTGCTCAAGCCGCAAAGGGAGGGCGGCGGGAACAACGTCTACCGCGCGCGCGTCCCGCCGTTCCTCGACGCGCTGCCCGAGGGGGAGCGCGCGGCGTGGATCGCGATGGAGATGATTGAGCCGCCGGCGGGGGTGGGGGGGTACCTCGTGCGCGCGGACTCCAACGCCAACTCGAAGTCTAGGGCGGTCAAGGCGGAGGTAATAAGCGAGCTGGGTGTGTTCGGGTGGGCTTTATTCGGCGGTGCGGGGGCGGAGGGGGGCGTGGTGGAGGAAAGGGAGGCGGGGTGGTTGGTGCGGACGAAGGGGAGGGAGAGCGACGAGGGGGGCGTGGCGACGGGGTTTTCGGTGTTGGATTCGGTGGTGCTTGTTGATGATTAGATTAGGTTAGATCAGAGGGAGTCTGCGACGCGTCTTCACAGTTCCAACTTCCAAATACTCGAAGTCCGACCTGTGTAGATACTTAGTAGACTTGGATGCACAGACTGATAAATCCGAGTCGGTGTGGTCTCTCGCTGTACGTAGACGGACGTATATAATTCCCCGATCGATACACATCCTCCCGCGTCTCGGCGGCGCCGAAATTCGAATCCTCCAAGATCTGCGCCGCCGTGTAAAATGCTATGACTCTACTTGTGCTCTGCGCAACGCGTACGGCAACTGGCGATCAATCTCTTCTACATAATATAAACCACCCCAAAACGGCCTATGCCGCAGAAATAACGCGGCTTGCTCTCCCATGGACTCGGAATCCCCAGAAGACTCGGACTCGGAGAGCCTGCGCCGCCGGGTCGCCGCCCTCGAGGCAGACCTACGCCGGGCGCGCGCTGAGCGGGCGGAAGCGCAGGCCGAGCTTGCCAAGGCCGAGTACGAACACAGCGTCAGACTCATCCTTAGCCTGTCCCTCTGTCAGTGTTGTTCGATACTGATTTCGCAGCGCAGAGCGCGCGCAACTTCGCGGCCTATGGGCGCAGCGACGACGTGATCTTCGTCCCGCCGGGACAGGACTCGGACGGGTACATCTCGAAGCACGCGAAGGGGAGGGGGTGAGAGCTATGGTGTTCCGCTTTATGGTGGGTAATCTGCACTCCTTGGATGATGCTGCGAGCCTGAATCATAATGGGATGATAGGTGCGCTATGATATCGACCAGTTTCTGCAGCGCCCGCGGCTGCATCAATGGCTGAAATCGAGGGCATCTGTACCGCGTACGCACGGCCCTCATCTCCCCGCTCTCATCCACTCAATGGTACGAACCCCACAGGAAGCCGGCGAACAGCAAACCTCGCGCTTCGAGCTCTTCTTCGACCTCCTCTTCGTCGGCATGGTGCACCAGATCTCCGAAGCCGCCGCCGACCTCCCCACAGGGCTCGGCTTCGCGCGATACGTCCTGACGTTCGCGCCGGCGTTCAGCATCTGGGTCGACGTGCGCGACATCGCGAACCAGTTCGCGAACGACGACGTCACGCAGCGCGCGTATATCCTCTGGACGATGATGCTGCTCGTCGGGTACGCGAATAATGCGAGTGCGATTCGGTTTGGGACGGGGGCGCGAGGGGGGCTCACCGGGAGAGCTTCACGAGTATGAGGTGGGCGCTGGGGTCCTTGCCCTCGCGAAAACTCTCCAGAGGTGGTCGGTTTCTCGGTACACTTCAATGGAGACTCACGAATAGACATCCTGCTGTACGTGGTCTACGGCGCCTTCCTCCCCCTCTCGCGC
>QVIE01002087.1:0-15253 GCA_013387415.1 Panellus pusillus | reverse complement strand
TTCTTGATATAGCTCGTTGGCCGGGGGCGCGGCGGGGGGGGGGGGAGGATATACCGATTTTACACGACGATCGTCGCATGCACTTTCTGAACACAAAAAAGCTTTGTCATCATCTCGCGGCCACTGCCCTTAACTTTTTTTTTTCTCTTGTTTTTTGCTCTGCGGACATCTCTGTCGCTCACCTCGCTCGCTCGCTCGCTCGCTCTGTATACGGATACATACACCATTTGCTGTGCCTTCGTCTTGTTGCTTTACGCTCCACTGTATCCCTTCGTAACCAAAAACCAAACGACGACCGTTTCGACTAGAGACGCTAGGCCTGCGCTTGACATGTATGCCATTGTCATGTAACATGTAGTGAGGGCATGCTGCATATATGTGCGCATGTGCCACGTCCGCATGCTCGCACCGGTACGGTGTGATCACGACCCAGGTCCCACAGCCTAAAGAAAAGAACCCTTCTGATTTCGGTGTCCTGTTACGACATCAAAATCAAAACTCTATCATCGTGATTGCCTCCGTCCGTCCGCGGTCCACATGCGTGCAAGCTGTTTGTCGAAAGAGTGTGTGTTTCGTTAGCTTCCAGGCGATGAATACATAGTTAAGTATATAGATTAGTTGTAGCTTTCTTTGTACACAAAAATCGTCCGTCCGGGAGTCCAATTGGCCGACCCGAAGTAGAAGAGAGTAAGAGAGAATAGGAAAAAAGACGGAGGAAAAGACGGTGGCGTGATCTCTAGTGGGGTGGTGTGGGCGCAGCTGCACCATGGGTTGCACTTGCGGGCCGGCGTGGCCGGCCTCCAGATCCGGCTCCTCGGCGTCGGACAGGAACGCGGCGGTCTCTTCCGCTTGCGCGCCCTCGGCCTGGTCGCCGTCGAGCTCGTCGTTGATCGCCCGCCGCGCGAGGAAGGAGAGGTACACGAAGAGCGCGACGGCGAGGACGAGCCCCGCGATGGTCCACACGCGCGCGACGGAGCTCTCCTCTTGTTGCTTGTCCCCGTTCTCGGTGTGGTAGTCCTTGAAGGAGTGGATGCTCGCGCCGACGCTGGTGTGGATGATCACCTTGAAGAGGGAGGCGGCGGTGCAGAGGGTGTAGGTCTGCAGGGTGAGGGTCGGGGACGCGGCGAGGAGGCAGTTCATGACGTTATACGGATACGGAGCGAGGCGGACGAAGAAGAGCAGCTGGGGCCGTTTCTCGACGGCGCGGACGACGCGCTTGATGGTGCATGCGGAGTCGAGCCAGCGGGTGATGCAGTTGCGGAGGAGGGTGCGGGATAGCAGGAAGACAGCGAGGGCGCCTGTCAGGGCAGCGCAATATGACAGGATGGCACCGACCCAGGGGCCAAAAGTGTAGCCGGACAGGACGATCAGTGTCGAATACATTGGGACGGGCGCTGACCCGATCACATGTTTGAGCGGGCGCCAATGTGGACGAATGAATTGAACTCACGGAACGTTGTGATGAAGATGAGCGCAAAGAGGACAGCATAGCCGAATAGCGCGTCGGTGCGCAGCCAGGCGGAAAGATTATCAAGGACTGGGAACGGATCGGTTTCGGGTCTAAGAAAAGAGCAGAAAACATACAAGTGAAGACCTGGGTCTTGAAGAAGAGGATGGCGACAGCAAAGCCGAGGCTGCTGAGGCCGTAGACGAGGAGGGGGGCCCATGGTCTCAGCTTTGCGACTATCCGCAGCCTGCGCGGACAGTCGGGTGCTGCGGAGCGGGGCGGGTTGTGATATGTGGTGGGGGTTGTTGGTCGAGAGGAGATGAAGGACGGCAAGAGGATGAAGGACGGCAAGAGGATGAAGGACGAGAGACGGGGGTTGGAGAGCGAGCGACAGAGGAGGAAGGGTCCGAGATAAGGGCGATGTCTTTCTCGTTGTCTTGGGTGAAATGGACATAGCGGAAGGGCGACTGTGATGGACGGTGTTGTGGCAGCGGCTCTGTGGACACGGGACGTGCTGGGGACGCCTTGGAGAGCGAAATGGGCCGGGCAGCGTCCATAAGTATGATGCAAACGAAAGAGAAACTCTGAATCAATCTTGCCCAAAACGGCCATGCATCGCCCGTAGGTCACCTGCTCCCCCGCATTCAAGCCTCTGAAGCCGCCCAGGCACGTCCGCCGCTATGCAACGAAGTCACCCACCGCACACTGGTACTCCAGCATTCTCCCCGCAATGTTCCCCATAGCTCTGCTCGCGTCCGCCGTGTACACAGTATGCGCCCACAGAAATATATTGACAAAAACTAATAAATTGCCCAGGGCCTCCTCCTCACCCAACTCACCCTCTCCCACGACAAGAACATGCGCCAGCAGGCCCTCCGTCTTGCCCAGCTCGAGGCACAGGTCGACGCCCTCCACGCCGCCCGTCAGCAAGCCGGTAAAAAAATAGTGCTCTAGACACAGTAAATTCTAACCCAATTCGACGTCCCGTTCCGCCGTCAGAAAAGACAACCTAAATCGACAGACTGACACTCTTCAGAAGACCGCTCCTGTGGCGATCGTAAAGTTTCGCGGCGCTACACCCAGTTTCATTCCGCGCCAGCTCTAAGAGCTTGAGTTATCACGTACCTCAGCATCGCCGCGCCCAGCCAGTGAACGTTTTGACTGTTTCCCTGCCGCGCTTGATCTTAAACACGTCGTATGCTGCTCAACTCGTTAGCAATATCTCGGTAAAGAAAGCCGCGCCACGTACAAACAAAAATAAGGTCCATAACCAGCTTCCCGCGCGTCACTAGCAGCCAATGATCCTGCTTCTGCAGTCGCCCAAGCTCCTTCTCTTCGCGTTTCCAAGACGCAGATTTTGACTTTTCAGTCCCGCCCGCCATCGACTCGGCGTACATCCGCGACTCGACTTGAATCGAACTCCTGTGAACCGGGTCGCAAAAAAGCATACTTTGACTTACCTTCATGCTGCAAGCTGCGATCATCTGCCGTTCCACCCCGTTTTCGACCAGCCCGACCAGCGTCGCCAGCAGCCAGCACCAGTCTGCGATCCGCCCCGCACGCTCCCGGTCCGCTTGCCCAGCAGTCCCAGTTTGCCGCACGTCGACACGTCCGTCGCGATCGCCTGCACGAGCTCCAGCAGCACGGGCGCGGCCGCGGACGAGGAGCGCCTGTAAGAATGTTGTTTTAGATTTTCCTGTGGAGGAAGTCAGTAGTGGGCCGGCCTGCTGCGCCCGAATGGCCGTCAAGGGCGCCAGCCAGTTGAACAGCAATAGACATTTTCTGGCGGCGGCGTTTTAAATAACACGTGAAGTGGGATGCGAGAAAGAGGCTGACCGTGTAAACGAGAGTCCGTCGGCTGTAGACTCGAGCCGCCGAACGAGCTCGCGTTCCATGGCGCGCGCGTCGGGCGCCGCAGCATACGGCTCGTCCTCACCGTTGTATGGAACAGCAATACACGCGCAATGAGTATTGTATCAGTTTCTGCACAAAAGCATTAGCATAAACGACACGAGCGGGGAAGACGTACAAAGGCCTTGTCTCTTCCGTTGCTAGTGAGAAACATCTCGCGCCAGACTTCCTCCCTGCGCACACGCCCTTCGGCTGCCGCAGCTCCTCGGTGCCTCCTCGAGCTCTACCTCCTCCCGCTCCTCCTCGATGCGCTGCTCCGGATTCTGCGACTCGTATGTGCTGTAGGCGTGCGCGCTGCTGTTGGTCACGGAGGTGCGGGGCGTGCGTGGCGGATGCAACGACAGCGGGTTCATCTGAAACGACGCACTGGTGTCGAAGCTGGAGGCATAGAACTGGCCGCCGCTGTGCTCGCGGCGGCGGGGAAGGAGATGTGGGACATGGCGGAAAGCGGGTTGTGTTTGCGCGTATGATGGCCTCGCGCCTTGCGTTACTGTATGGCTTCAGTCGGGCTCCGCTCTCCCCCGCGCTCCGATGCGCCCTCTCCTGCGCCCGCCCCTCTTCGACGCCGGCCTCCTCAAGGTGTACACAAAGACCCTTCTCTCCACCACCCTCCACAACGCCGTCTGGCCAGACCCAAAGGAGCGCGACAAGGTCAAGGCCTGGATACAGGAGATCGACGAGCGCGTCAAGGCGCGCATGCTTGAGATCCAGCCGACCGGCTTGTGAGTGCGCCAGCTGCGCCCCTCAGACGAAACGCATGCCGAGCGCGCCCTAGTAAATATATCGTTCTGACACAGATCAATGAAAATCTTGGGCAAGGCGGCCGGTCAGTCCCCCTCGTTCGCGTGCTCTCGGCGCAGGCTAGTAACTCCGCGTTCGTTTTGTGCACTCACACAGTGCCGACATGGCAATGCCACTGGGAAGACTCGGATACCGTCATCCAGGAGCTGTTTTCTCGAACGTCGGTCCATTTCCCGTTTGCGCTGACTGGGCTTTTCCGCCTCACGGATCTACTCACTCTGCTCTCAGGGCTCTCTGATCTGTATATGCATCGCGTTTGCAATACGAAGCAGTTAATCGACCCGCCGACATGACCATCTCGTATACCTATCGGACGCACATCCATATATTTATACCCCAGCTGCTGGAGAGGCCACCCCAAAATTAACGAGTCATGGTGCACTTTGCGCGGCGGGCGCCCTGCAAGAATCAGAATGGTCCTTGATCTTTCCGATGACGATGGCATCTGGGCTTGCGATTCTCACCGTGATCTTACTGTGATCTACCCTTCCTGTATGGTCCCGCGATAAGTAACAGCTGCCATGCAATCATTGCCTTTCGCAGGCCCATAAACCGAATGGCATACCAAAATCCGTTTCCGTGTGCATCGACTTGGTAAACTTTCCAAGTAGAACTCTATTAGGGTCCTCCATAAAGGACATGGTCTGTTTTGGGAAGGAGCGATCATGATCCGGTGTTGGGGTCCCAGCGATTGACATCGTCACACCATAATGCTGTCATGATGCAGTCAGCCGGCTCACCTCACCGCTAAATACCATCACATGTTTGATAAAGATAGGACGCGTCGCACGCGTACTTATAGTAACAGCATCCTAGGCATGCAATCTGAGCCTCTTCAGCTCAGCGAGAACTACTTAGTATATACTAATACAAGTGATTTGAACACGAAACATGGGGGATCAAGGAGGACAACTGTTGACTTGAAGGACACGGACACTGCATACCGGCGAAGACTTCAAGAATGACAGGACTCATTCCTGTGGAGTCTGGGCTTGATTACAGCTTACAAGAATGATACAGTGGAGTCTGAACGCGAGGAGATGAAATCATAAAAGCCTTGGGACGAATTGCGGCACCGTCGCTGTCCGAGTCGGCACGATGCTACCGATTCCATCACGGGCCACGGCATCGATATCCTCACCGCCCTGTGAAATCCGCTGCAGATACTTACATGACTTGAGAGGTGTTATAAACCCCACACCAGGCTGCTGTAGAGCCCTGTCAAGGTCTCAATCCGGCTCAATCCCTTACAAGCGACTCGGAAACTAGGTTTTCCTGACAGCACCGGTGTCTGTACTAGCTGGCATCCTCAATTTCCTCTTATCTCCAGTGGTGGTGTGCTGAGTGCATTTGGAGTGATTTCGGTGAGGTCACTGAGGTGGGTTTTTCACGGATGTTCGTGAATTTCCAAACGCGTTGAGTCACGTTCAGATCACATGGTTCATATATGATACTCCCCTGACCTTTTGACGTCTTTTGACAGGCTGTAAGCAGCCTGAGCGCGAATGAACAGTGGGTTCAGAATAATATCTTTTCAGATGTACAGATACAAACAATTTTAATTCTCTGGTTGTACCCTCATTTTTCTTGGATTTTTCTGCAATTTTCCTGCTCTTATTCGTCGTCATTGTCATTGCCCAGCGTTGCCCCAGCGGCAACTTGGCGGCAACCGCGGGAGCAGAGGACAGGGCTGTCGGGCCATCGAAGAGCACCCTAGTCAGCATATATGAGTAATTTAGTAACGGAGTGCCAGGACCCCAGCACACTTGACAGATCTCATCATTAAAACAGACCATGTCCTTTATGGACGACAGTACTCTATGTTCCGACCCCGGCCATATACTGTTTGCTGACTGCCGTCATCTCGGGACCCTCCCTGATTAACGTCTATTAACGGTCTTCCGCTACGCTCCGCTGCCGCTAGACCGATCAAAATGACAATCCTCTCGCGACAGGAAGTACAGCCACCTAGCTTCCTTTCTCCGGCAATTGAATCTTGGACATTCTTTCAAGTTGGCTTCGACTTCCCAACCCCTCGAGTTTGCCGCGCGCCTCCGCAGCCGGTTCGCAGTGAACGCGTCGAAAAGACTTGTCCTCCATCACGAGTTTTGTGAGCACGCACGCAACTTACATCACAGGTTCCCCGACTGGTGGATACATCATACGCATGCATCAGTCAGTCTCTGTAGACTTAGTGTTTGCGTCCGAGTTTTTCAGTGTCTAATAGTGATAGTGGACAAGTCACAACCCTCCCTGATCTCCGCTTGATGACCTTGTGATTGACGTTCAACCCCAGTTACAGCCGAGCTCCGCGCACAAGTTGCAGGGCTGCCTCGTATGCACGCGCTCAAAGGGCTCATTTCTCACACTTTCACGAGAGCTTTGCCGTCGGGTCGCATGAGGGTCGCGACGACCGCAAGGTACCGCCATGATATTATTTGGCCTTGGCGGCGCAGTCCAAACAACCGCCCCATCGGGCGCGAATTCGGAATGCTTCTTCGCGATTTCAAAATCCTTCGTATCTCACCGTCCGACAGATCTTTCTGGTGCTGTCGAGATCACTTGGCGGATTGATGCTCAGTGTTGCAATCTGACCCGCTGCCAACGAGTCGCATGCGCTATGTGCGCGTCGTGAGTCCTTCCGCCGCTTCAAGTGCACACGGCACGTACAATCCCGTCGCTACCAAGTGACTCACTGACGCTGTCGATCGCCAGATGCCACCTCTCGCGAAGGAAAAACGAGAGATCCAAAATGCTTCCGCCGAAAATCTGATCGCACGAACGTCATATCATACTTATCACTGTTTTATTTGAAATGCCCCGGCCGGCTCACCCCGACGAAACGAACGAACCGCGCTCGCTTGATGGCGAACCGGTACACTCTCCTTGAGAATCACAGACGAAGTTCTGATGGAAATCCGTACGGAGATTCACCCAAAGGAGTAGCGTCGCCCGGCCGGACCGCGCCAGGCTCTTCAGGCCAGTCTCGAAAGACATGGTACCGCCGCCGTGGTTCACGCGCCGCACTGAGCACTGGGACAAATCGCTGCGTTGCTGCTGGTCCTACTCAAACCCCCGTGTGTATGCTTACGGCACGCACCTGCACCAAAGAGGAGGGAAAAGCCCTGGAGTCTGGACGCGAGGAACAGTTTGATGAGATGGCGATCTGCGGATGGTCGCAAGTACAAGTTTAACTCTCCCAATTATTCGACAGGTCCAGCCACGGTAATATAGCGCGCACCGACACGTAGGCGACGTAAACCATTTCACCGACGGCTCGCTCAAAAGTCGGGGAATATAAGCTGCATTAATACGTGTGTCTTGCGTTGAATATAACAATGATAAGTATGCGACTCTGTACACTGTACATCTTGAGAACGGCGGCCAAGAAAAAAGGTCATGCTATACAAAAGGGGACAAGGTCCGTGCCCTCTCTCTTTCTAGACAACTCGCATCGGGCTCCCAGGCGGCAACTGGTCGTCGGAAATGTGCAGACGGTCCACGCCCATAGCGTTCCCAGCCAGTGGGCTGCGCATACCCACGCCTGCGCCGGCAGCCTTGTGATGGCGGTGTCGCCGGCCCAGAAGCGTCGCGCCATCCATGTCGAGCTCAAAGCCCTTGTGCCCTGAAGCGCCAGTATTTCGTCCCCGGTCGCGCACGCCCGCTCGCCCGCCCGCGGCAGACGAGTCCGGAACGTTCTTAGCATCAAAACCCTCTTCGCCGTCCTCGTTAAGTCCCTGGAGGAATCCCCGTGCACCGGCGCCGTCGCGGCCCTTATACTTGCGCCGCCGCGCGCCCTCTTCCTCCATGCGGTGAACAGCATAGGTGATGTCGAACGCCTCTTTGAGCGTCGCAATACCGGGACTCCGGCCCTCGGCGCGTCCACGAGCTGCCGAGAGGAGGGGCGACTCGAGAGGGCGGAGAGGTGCAGCCGTGAGAGGAGATTGGCCGTAGACGTAAGGAGTGGGAGGAGGAGGGGGTGCTGGAGCGGCGTTACACCATGGGTGTGCGAGAAATTCGTCTATTGTGTACCGTTGCGCCGGGTCGACGCAGAGGAGGTGTTGAATGAGGTCCTTTGCTGCGAACGGTCAATACGGTGAAGAAGACTCGAGGATTCACAACGCACCGGAACCACTGATATCGTCCCACCAAGGACTCAGGAAAGTGTAGTAACCCCGGGCGACCTTCTCCGTGAGAACGTTGATGCTTTCGTCGTAGAAGGGGGGAATCCACACAGAAGCGTGTACAGCACACATCCCAGCGCCCACATGTCGACACTCTTGCTGTACCGCTCGTCCTTGACGATCTCAGGGGCGGTGTAACCGACTGTACCGCATGGCGTCATCGTTTCTTCATTCCATACCACCTTACTCAGCCCAAAGTCGGCGATCTTGACACGGCCAATTCCTCCTCCGCCGACGCCGGGGATGAATTCCCCTTCGTCCTCCTTTTCCTCATCGTAGGGCCGGTGCACGGGAGTCTTGGAAGGAATGATTGGTATCCGCTGGAATAGCAAGTTTTCGGGCTTGATATCGCGGTGAACGACTCCTCGTTCCTCGTGTAGATGGCGTATGCCGTGGGCGACTTGCAAGATAACGTGACGCGAGAGATTCTCGCTAAAGTAGGTAAGTTTGACGATTTGGTGGAAAAGTTCTCCGCCTTCCATCACTTGAAGAGGGTGAGTTGATGGCGAGCGATCTGATGAATACGTACGCTCGAGAACGAGGAAGTAATGTTCTGGAGACTCGGAGAAGGAAATGAGTTTGACGATAGACGGGTGATTGGTTCCGCGCATTATTTGAACCTCTGGGAGTGAGATAAGGGGTGTCAAGCAAAGAGAGGGAATGGGGACATACCCTTGAGAATATTGGCACGCTGAACAAAATTTATAAGATGCTGTAGGAGCGGGGGGGCTGTGGAGAAAGGGGGAAAAGGGCACCTCTGTTACGCGCGGCTTCTTTTTGAATTTGGGATTGAGATGTTTGTCTCCATCCTGCCGCGCGGGGCATGGGCAAATGGATAAAGAAAGATGAGAAGAAAAAGAGCCGACCTGGGAGGCATTTAGCTCAAACTTGCGAACCACTTTGACTGCGGACGGGGTGAGATGTATGAGCAACTAGGGGAAGGCACAGTACCAGCGACTTTCTTGTTGGTCGTGAGATCTATTGCATGATATACATTGGAGAAGGCGCCACTGAGCAAGTATGAATATGGATGGGCAGCTGGGGTGTGACGGATGAGGACATACTCTCCCATCTTGGTCACAATCTGGAAGTTTTCGAGGCCCTTGTAGGAGGGACGATCCTCCTGCTCTTTCTCCTTGAGCTCGCGCTCCTGCTTGACAATCTCCTCTGCGACCTGACGAGACATCTTCTCGTCCTGTGGTGTAGCAGCTGGGACAGCTGGGGGTGGGGTTGGATCTTCCTGTCGAGGTTGGTTGTGGTGCTTTCCGTGTCTGAGGAGATCTGGGATGGATGAGAAGGGTATATGGCCAGATGAAAGCAATAGGTACTCTTGAAGGTCTCGACGACAGTTGCCGGGGACATGGAGGTGCTGGAGAAGGACGTAGACTACGTCATAGGATGTTCACACGTCAACAAAGGAATTCGCGTAAGCTAAATTACGCAGAAAAGATGGATCTAGGTTTGACGGCGACGAATCGTCCGTAAAGCGGTCTACGAACGGTCTTCTGGAAGAGAGAAAGAAGAGTCGAAGCCACTTGGACATCATGAATGCTGTGGGGTCATCTGCGCCAGTCTGGACTCTGAGATCTGAGCCCACATCAGCCCACATCCCGCAAGCCAAATTTATCCGCGATCCAAACAACCCCATACAACTCAGATGAGCGGTCTCGCAGACGAATTGCTCGCCGACCTCGACGGCCTCTCCGATGACGGCGACGAACAAAACGACAATGACGCGGATGTCGCGCCTTCAAATCCCCTCAAACGCAAAGCCGACTCCGACGAGGACATGATGTCCGAAGGGGAGGGCGAGGACACCCAGCAGGAGGTTGGCGGCCTCATCCTGCCCGGAGGAGTGAAACCCGCGGACGAACTCGACGCGGAGGATGTCCAGCAGATGGAACTGTCCAACATAGAGGACGTCACTAAGATCGCCAAACTCGATGGTAGCAAGCGCATGACCGATATATTGAACGAAATCGAAAAGTATCAGGCGAACCCAACGACAGACACGACTCTCGCGCTTCCCGGCCACTTGAATCCCGAGTACACTCTCATCGTTCAGGCCAACAATCTGTCGGTGGACGTTGACAATGAGATATTGGTGGTCCACAAGGTAATTCTATCTAGTGTGATGCAATATAGCATACTAACTGTCTCTAGTTCATTCGAGATCATTATGCCCCCAAATTCCCCGAACTGGAACAGCTAGTAGTCGACCCCACCATGTTCATCCGCACTGTTCGCACTCTGGCAAATGAAGAGGTACATGCCCTCGATTTGAATTCTGTCAATTAACCCCTTGTTCAGGACCCAACCAAAGTCGATCTGTCTGCCGTTCTTCCCGCAGCGATCATCATGAGTGTCGTCGTCACGGCTACCACGACTTCAGGCAAGCAGCTCTCAGACGCAGAATGGATGGCTGTCCAGCGCGCTTGCGACCTCGCAGACCGGCTCGAGGACGCGCGCAAGAAGGTCTGTATTACTCTGCCGAGTCGAGCCCCACGCTGACACTTGATAGATATTCATGTACGTGAGCTCGAGAATGAATATGCTTGCTCCCAACCTATCAGCCATTGTCGGTACCACGACAGCCGCCAAGCTCCTCGGTGTCGCAGGTGGTCTCGGCCCGCTCGCCAAAATGCCGGCGTGCAATGTGCATGTACGCGATGCTCTCACTTCTAATTGCTCCAGCTGACGTTCGTCCCCCTCAAGCTTCTCGGCGCTCAGCGTAAAATCACAGCCGGTTTCTCCACCGCAACACAGCGACGACACACTGGCTTCATCTTCCAGTCCGAGCTGGTCAGCCAGACGCCGCCCGAATATCAACTCAAGGTTCAACGGACGGTCGGGGCAAAAGCTGTTCTCGCTGCCCGCATGGATCTGGAGCGACAACTCCGAGACGGTCGGTCAATCTCTAGCGAATCTCCGCTTTGTTACAGTGTTATTAGGTTCCTACGGCGAATCTCTGCGTGACAAAATCGACAAGCACATCGACAGGCTCGCTGCACCACCGCCGTCCAAGGTCACGAAAGCCCTACCTATTCCCGGCGACGGGCCCAAGAAAAGGCGGGGCGGTAAACGGCGAGTCCTGTTGATTTGTATGCATACTCTCATGTACTGATCTTTTTTGTCTGTTTTCCAGAGCGCGCAAGGCCAAAGAGGCATATGCGCAGACCGAGCTGCGGAAGCTGCAGAACCGGATGGTGTTCGGCGAGGCGGAAGAGGAAGTCGGTGCCTTCGACGAGACCAAGGGCATGGGTATGATTGGTGCGACGTCGGGCAGCGTCCGTGCTGGGCTCGGCGAGTCGAAGAGTCGAGGTTGGTCTGTTCAGTACATTGGCATTATCATCGTCATGCTTACGTCGTGGCAGCGAAAATGTCCAAGGCCAACAAGCTGCGGACAGCCGCTTTGAGCAGGTCGGCGCTGCTGGGGGGCACGCAACCTTCGTCGTCGTCGTCGGCTTCCGGGACGGCCACATCGCTAAGCGTGACGCCTGCGCAGGGTATTGTTTCCCCTATCTCCCGATAGCCAGTTCTCACGCAAGTCGCAGGATTCGAGTTGACCAATCGTGCAGCTGCTGCGCAGCGAGTGAAGGAGGCAAACGAGCGCTGGTTCGCGGCTGGCACGTTCTCGTTTGTGCCGTCGAAGGGTTCATGATACGGATTTCCAAGATGTTTACGATTATGCATATGAGCGAACTAATAATACAATGTACAACTACGCCTCCGCATCCGTGGAGTTTTGTGAAGTAAGCAGGGGAGAGTAAGGTACTACAGTCTAAGCGGCCGCACCGGGATGTGCGGTGGCAACCGTCTCCCCGGATGCGTTCTGGCTGACATCGATGAAGCCGTGCTGTTTCGGGTTGGACAGTGCGCTGCGCTTGGAGCGGTAGTCCCGGATGGCGGAGCGGATGGCGTCTTCCGCAAGCACTGAAGACAGTTAGCGGGGACGTGACCCGACAGTGACACACTTACTGGAGCAGTGGAGCTTGACGGGTGGTAAACATAATTCCTTTGCAATTTCGGTGTTCTTGATCTTTCCAGCCTCCTCGAGGGAGAGGCCCTTGACCCGCTCTGTCATGTACGAGCTGGAGGCAATGGCGCTACCGCAGCCAAAGGTCTTGAACTTGACATCAGAGATGATGCCGTTCTCGTCGACGCGGATCTGGAGCTTCATGACATCGCCGCAAGCGGGGGCCCCGACGAGGCCTGTGCCAACGTCGATGTCGTTCTTAGGGAGCGAGCCCACCTAGGGAGGAAGAAGATGATATCTGATAAGTGGCGGGTCCAGACCGCGGAAAAAAAGGGTCCACACATTTCTAGGCCGCTCGTAATGTGATATCACTTTCTCGTGGTATGCACGTGCGAGAAGAGGCCGCTGGAGAGCGCGCCCGGCGGGCTGACGGGCGGCAGAGAGGATTGTCGTTCTTACTGCTGAGCGGAACATGGGTGGAGAGAGGTGAGTGTGGGTGCCGGCCGGCGTGGGTGCGTCAGCTCCCAAACAGACAGACGATAACATCAGCGCTCAAACAAAGGACAATAATCTTATCATGTCCCGTTCGGCCGATGTCGTTCCTCCGACAGCACGCGCCATCGCCCTCCTTCTCTCCTCTACACCCTCCGTGCAAGACGTGCAACCGGCCGTCCTCCACCAGCTCCTCGACTTTTCCCATAGATATACTGCACAGGTCCTCACCGACGCGAATGTCTACGCGGAGTATGCGGGGCATGCAGGCAAGATAGAAATGGACGACGTCGTCCTCGCCGTGCAAGCACGCGTAGGCTGGGAGTTTGGCGGCCGTGTTCCCAAAGAGGTTCCTCTATTTCTTGCTAAATAATGGTCACACTAGCTCCATCAATCGACACAGTACATTCTCTCCCTTGCGTCCGAAGTAAACGCAGTCCCGCTCCCAGCCGTGCCGGAAGTATTCGGCGTCCGCATGCCACAAGCCTCAGACTGCCTCACCGCCATCGACTTCGACCTCATTCCCAACAAGCCGCCGCCCGGCGTCAAATTATACGACGAGCAAGTCGAGGAGGTCGAAGAGTCAGAGTCGGAAGAAGACGATGACGAAGACATGGAACCGGCACCCATACCCCAGCAGGCACCGCCGCAGTCATCCGCCGCTCCCCGTCCTCCACCGCAGGAACCTCAGTTCGAAGAGGCGCCGTTCCCTATAAGCGCCATCGACACTTCTGCTGACCTCCGCATCGGCTCACACACGAACGCACAGGAGGGCAGCGATGCCGGCGAAGAGGAGGACGGACTATTCGCGGGCGGGGACGAGGAAGAGGAGGATAGCGACGCCATGGAGGAGGTGCAGACCTCACAGGCGAACGGCGTGAAGCGGAAGCTGGAAGAAGACGACGACTACGATTGAACATGTATATTAATCAATTGCATATATCTATACTTCGTGCACTAACTCATAGGTATTGCTGGCTCATAATCGCCAGTAACACGATTAGGAGTGTAATTATTATAATAATCAACGAGGTCCAGGCTGTCAGAGTTGTGAATATGGATGGGGCTTCAGAGATATTGTTGTAGAGACTGACATGATTTTCCAGCCGTGTGGGGCACGCTGACAATCCGAATGCTGTTATCCGCGCTCCCGGACACCAAGAGTCCCGATGTAGGGTTGAATTTCAGAGTCGTCGGCGGGAACTCGTGGGCTTTCAGAATTTTGACAAGGGGCTGCATGTCATTTCGTCAGAATGGCACGAGAATTCGCGGGAAATGGCTGACAGCAAGAGTGTTAGCGTCGAGAATACTGATGCTGCAATCTGAAAACCCAAGTCCCAGCAGATTTCCGTCCGGGCTGAAAGTCTTCAGACATGGGCATACCGTGGAGACAAGTAGCACGAACCTGATATCAAAACACGTCAGGCCCTTATCCGCGACTTTTTTGACCTTCAGGGGAGTCCATGTCGCTACGTTCCATTTGCAAACGTATGCTTGCCGGGGGGCTGCCTTTCTGCCACGCGACCGACCCGGATTGGTGTTGCTGATCGTGTATAGAATGTCGCTATTCGTCGGCTGGAATCGAGCGGCACGGAAGTCGCTTCCCGCAAAGCCTGGAAGCGTAGGAGGACCGACGATCCGCAACCGCTCCAATGCGGAAGGACCACGGCCTTTTGCTTGCCCTTTTTCTTGTTTTTTGAGGGAGAGCTCTTGCCCTCTCCGCCCGGCAGCGCGTACACGAGCAGATTATCCGTCGTCGCGACTACTATCTATGAACGATTGGACTTGTAAAACGAGAAAATGAGAAGAGGTACCGTGTTTTGAGAGAAAGAGGCGTCGTAGATTTCCTTCTCGGTTTCCACGGCCAGTGCTTCGGGGGTCAGCGAAGGGAAGGAGAGAAGTTGTAGCTATTAACGTTTAGACAACTGCTCCAGCAGTTATGAGCAGACCAACAGATTTAGTTCCAGCAACGGCAAGGAGTTTGCCGTCTGGTGAGAGTCTAGTGACTCTCTGCGCGCAATAATTAATTCAGCCGGCGTTGAAGAAACATTAGAAACGCACTTGGAAATCTTCCGAATCTCCAGAGACCAGAGTCCCGTATGTTCGTACCAGACCCAGTCTGATGCCATGATTGGTTCAATTCGCAATTTCATGTCGCACTCACTTCTGTTCCTGGAACGCGTAAACGCGACAGTTTTCATTCTCGCCCTTTGATAGCTTCTCTTCTGGCTGTTTATACCGCACACGATTGTCCCTGCCTGCAAACGCATCTGTTAGGGGATATACCGGACAGGACACGTACTTGCCTCGACATTCGCAGCCATGCTCATTGGGGCGTCATCGCCACGCTCTAGTTCGAGATCATCGACAAGAGTAATTGACTGTTTCTCGTCGACCTCGTATACGCGCTTCTTGCTGTTAGTTGACTCGAGCAGACAGTGG
>QVIE01000360.1:0-13390 GCA_013387415.1 Panellus pusillus | reverse complement strand
ACGGCAGCTTCCAAGCCACGCGATGCGGCCCCTCCGGGGTCCACGGTCATCAACATAGATGACGACGCGTCATCCGACGTTCCGCCGACGGACCCGGGGCTAGTTCTTTTCGACGGCGACTCAGATCTCGAGGCCGAAAACTGATTAGTGAGTGCTCAGTCTCGCACCCGGCCATCTGTCTATTGGTCTGACGACGCCGCTAGCCTTCTCTTCACTCGGCGCGCCCTGTTTGTAGTTCATGAATCCAGTATGTTATGTATCTATGCTATGATTACACTAATGGCGGGACCCACAATTAAATGTGGGCACACTTGGCAGGGGGTAACATTTAAATAAGGGCACACCTTGGCAGGCCGGCCAAGGTGTGCCCACAATTAGTTGTGGGTATCTCCTCCCTTTCCCGGTCATCCCTGTCATATTCCTTAGATGCCGTGCTGCCGATCGCTGCCGATCGCTGCCGCTGCTCGCTAAAGACCATCAATTATATCACTAGTAGAACAGTTGATCAATTCTTTGCGCCGCCGTGCCGTTCACTTGCACATGTTTGGCAACGGCCTGCAGTGACCCAAAAAGGCTACTCTCCGTCGTCCTCCCCTCCTTCCAGCTGTGCCTCCTCCTCCTCGGGTCCAGCTCCTCAGTCAAATCGATCTCCACCGTCACCGCCGCCGCCCCGTCCTGCCAATATTCCCTTCCAAAAACTCATCGGCCTTCGCGAGGATTCCCGCCCACCGGCGCTGCAGCTCCGCGCACGTTTCACGCTCGGCTGCAGCATGCTCCAGCGCGTACGCACGGCGTCCCTCTTCCATCTCTGGCGGTAGATTTGGCCATTCCTTCCGTGCTAGCGCCTCCCATTCAGCCGCCTCGCTCAGCCCGGATGCAATCGTGCGGCGCATTTCTTCCCGCAGCAGCCGCACCTCCTCCGAATAGCGGCACGTCCGCGAGTATGCCTTGCACCATTCCAATCTTAGAGCTGTGTAGTAGTCAGTATATTCACAATAACAACTAGTTCGTGGCATACCGTCGTGCAGCTTCGAGTCTTCCTCCTCTCCCTCTGGGCTGCCATCCATGCCGACGGAATACCAAATCCACGAGAGGGTATGTGAGCCTTCTCCTCTTGCCAAAGCGGATGCTCTGTCCACGCCGCCTTCGATCACGGCCCCGCCCAGCTCCGCCCAGTGTTCGTTTTGAGCCTTCTCCTCCACAGTTAGGGCGCGTTCGTTCAGGGCGCGAACGTCGTCGTCGTTCAGCACACGGAGCTTGTTCTCCCAGTCCCCATGACCACGGAGAACCAGCAGCGCCGCCCGTGAGTACCGATAGCGCAGCTTCGCCACATGAATCTTGATATTGATTTGGCGCAGAATTCCCTGGCCCTTCGTCATCATCCCCTGGCCCGTCCAGTTGCGCAGTTTGTACCGGTTAGTCATGGTCCTCGTTCGCAGGCCGTGACGCACCGCGTTCAGGCTTTCTTCTGCTTCCCCGGCCCGCATCCGCGCCTCAATTTCCGCCAGCCCGATAACACACGCCTGCTTGCGCTTCCGCGCGTCTGCAATTTCCGAAGGCATAAACAGCCGTGTAGCCTCGGGCAACTGTTCCCCGTTGCCGTCGAAAGCCTGCTTTTGGCTGTCCGAGAGCATCGACCGTAGTACCGGCATATAAACGCGCTGCACCTCGCGGAACTTGTGAATCCGCTTCAACAGTGCAGTCCTCCGCTTTGTGAACGCCAGAGACTGCGCCGGCGATGGATCCTTCAAGGCGCGCACGTCAATCTCTAGTTTTCGTCTAGAATCACGATCAGCGCCCGCTTGATACCGCGTACGAGAAAACTCACTGGGTTTCCTCCAACTCTAAGCCCATCGAAACAAATGCACCCGGTGTGTGCTCCCGCTCAATTTCGACGCCATCCTCGGTGCACACATACTCTTCTGTGGCTATCTCGACCTGGATATCACGGAGCATCGTCACTGGATGGCCATCAACGGGAGGATAGAACCATATCCCAAAGAGACTCACCTTCTTCAGCAAGCTCGAAGGGGCACTTGGCCCTGTCCGACGGGTCTGTATGCTGCCTGGCCTCCCACTCAATCACCATCGCCCTCCACTCTTTCACCTGCTCGGGGCGCAGTGCCTCCAATCCCGCAGTAAATGCTGTGAACGCCGCCTGGTGCTTTGCACCTTCTTGAATGCTTACAGCGAGGCGTTTCGGAAGGACGCGATCTGAAAGACATTCTGAATTAGGCACGTGTCTTTCCTTTTTGAGACAACTCACGCATTGCCAGAAGACGATCGTAATTGTGAAACCCGAAGATGTCCTCCAGCGTCGCATGACGTGACCCCGGGCCCATCAGCCTCGTAGAACCCGCCGCGCCATTTGAAAAAGCCCAGTTCTGCTCAATTGTCTCTCCGTGAGTCATCCCTGCACCCCACATCCAATGAAATGAGTACGGGCCGTGGCAAGGCTTCTTGTGCGGCACCAGATGGAAGTTGGGCACCTTCCACCAAAGATTCTCCCGCGCGATCTTCAGGGCAAGACCCTCAGACATCTCTGCCATCCGCTCCCAAAAGCGGATCGAGAATTGACATGCGATGTCGTACGAAACGACGAGATAAAGCAGAGCAAAGCTGAGGACGGCAGACAGCAGTAGATACTGCATGTTGCAATACCTAAACGTTTGTCAGAATCTCTGCGGCAGCGTTGACGAAACGACGCCTTACCTCTCCCCCACTTGCAAGTCGCCCAGACCGTTCGGACGCCACATATTATGGCGTGAGCAAGTAACGCCCCCAACCCCCGTCGTTCTCAATCCCTTCACACGCCGTGTGTTGGCCATGAACATAGCCTGAAAGCCTGAGCAATTTGACATTTCCTGTTCGTCGACGTGCTTCTCGATGTGGGCCTTGTACCCATCGTCACCCTCTCGCTTGCAAAAGTACCCGCAGCCGTCGCCCCAGATCGGGTCTGCAAATTCCGTGGAGACGTTTCGATTTGACAGCCTAAAGTTGGCATCTACAGCCAGCAACAAAAAGTAGATATATCTGAGAATCTTGTGAGCAATCGAGCTTCGTACTCGCGGCGCAGACTTACTTGTGGAGCGGCTCCTTATCCCAGTCCGCAGGCAGATTCCACCCCGGCCGCGGACACTGGCGACACTTTAACGCCAGCTCCCCTTGCGCCGTACCCCCCACTCCCCCCTCTCGGTGCCCCCGTTTCCCGCGTTTCATCCGTTTAGTCTCCCGCCACTGGCGCACGATATGCATGAAGGGTTTACGTCTGTTCTGTATCGAAGAATGAGCTGCGTTTCATCAGGAAACAGGTTTTTGCTCAGTAGCCACCACTCAACATTATGTAGCCCCAATAGTCCTGGTAGCCGAGTGAGCCGCCCAGTAGCAGATGGTAGCACTAGTAGCTCATACCTGAATACCTGGTAGACCCGGTAGCTTTCAGCTGGATTCTCGGTAGCACCTGGTAGCCTGCCACTGCTAGCCTGGTAGACCCCATAGATCCATGCTGCTAGCTCGATAGCACCCTTGTAGGTACTAGGGGACCCTCACTGGATATTGTCAGGACTGTCTTGAATTATATGCATGTAATGTGAAATTTAGATTCCAGAGAAGTTCAATGTGGTTCTTTATCGAAGTGTCTACAAAGATGATAATAATCATGTCTCTAATACTAGGTCCGCACATCAATGGTGGGGCACAGCCGCACAGCCAGTTGCAGAAATCAACCGGAATTCTAAAATATCTATTGTCACTAGTTTGAACAGCTTCCCTGCGAAACATAGACCACTCAAAGACCACTAGTACATCTTATTTTCAGCCATATACATGTCTTGCTAGCTTAATGAGGAATCTAGTTCAACACACCCACCAATGTATTCTAAAGGCATACCAAGTTGACACACAACTGGTCAACAACGGTAGCATTGATCGGCGGATATTTGTATGCCTGCAATAGGTATGAGGTGTCTATGTATCCATCTGTTACAAATTCTAGTTTAGCCTACTTGTTATGAACTCGTGCTTGAATTATGTAACTTTTGCGAGAGGTCAGGCGTTCGAATCCCACTCGAAACATATTAATTAAATAAAATAAAGTAAAGTGAATTCAGTAGTAAGAAGTCGTAAGTTGTAAATTCATTCATTGGAGTCAGTAAGTGAAGTGAACGAGAGGGAGAAAAGCCATTCAAGGTAATCTTTGTGTTTACTTATCCTTGTACTCACAGTACCGGAGCACCGGTAGCGCCAGTAGACCTTCGCTCGGTAGCTCTGGTAGCATTGGCAGGGAGCTACTAGGAGCATAGTATCAGGGGACTAGACTACCAGTCTACTGAGCCTACCTAGACCCCGGTAGTGCTACCTAGCAAAGTTGTTTTTGCTGATGTTGCGTTCCTCAAACGTTTTTACTCACCGGGACTTTTTCTCGCCCGTCGTTGTTGGTACACCGCTCGAGCCCTCGCAGGAAGTCGTAGGCCGCGACCTTGCCAAGGCAGTTGAGGATCTGGAAGAAGCGCAACAGGCTGAACGTGGCGCAAGTGGTGGGGTCCTTCACTGTTGCTGGCCACCAGCAAGCGCGCAGCAGCTGCGTGCGACGCGGCAAAGGTAGCGGCGGCTGCAACGTGCCTGTTGTCTCAACGGCGCACCCGCAGAAATCCACGTGAATCTCGTGAACGCCTGTCAGGTCGTACAGCACGAAATCAGACGCCGCGGCTGTCCGATACGGGCACGCAACCCCGGGTGGATGTCCAAGCTGCACCCGCAGCCCCAGGTCGCGCAGCCACGTCCGTTTCCTCACGAAGTGGCTCCCATCCCATTTCTATCGGATTCGAGTCAGTTGCGTGGAAATTTGAGCCGGGAACAGGACCAACCTCGATAAAATGCGTGGGCAGCCTCGCATGCGCTTGCACAATACATCGGTCGCAGTGCATGGCCTCCCCGACACACGCGCCGTCCACGCAACGAAATAAAGCCGGTTTGTCGCAAGAACGCGTCGCGCACTTTGAGTACACCTTCGAAGAACCACGCCCCTCGCGTCGTAGCTGCTCAGCAAGATATTCGTCGCGCAAGGGGTACCACGATTTCAAGGGACGATCCTGCAAAAAGTAGCGGTCCCTCAGTTAGCTCCAGCGCAACGGAAGCAGAGAAAACACGTACCGAGTTGGTGTTCCTCGTTGGAGGCACCGTCTTCTCAACAATCCCCGTGTCTGGTACGAATTCGTCGTCCCACTGCGACGAGAGCGAATCGTCGCCCAGCAAGTATGTGAATTCCGGATCCAAGCGCGCTCGTTGCGTATCCAGGTCCTCCTCCCAGCCAGTCCAACGCTCAGACGTGCTGGGCGCTCCGTCTGTCAATACCTCCCGCACGGTCCGGTGACGATTGGCATCCCCATAGCTGACATGCGAGATTGTGCCGCCACCCCCGACAACCAAGGCGGGAGGCCCTCTAGGCTTGCGCTTGTGGGCCATGCAGATGTGTCTTGACGAAGGAAGAAGACGGCGGGGTGAGACGGCAAGCAGGGTGAGGGAGCGACGAGGTAGGGCGCGGAGGTGAGAAGAAGCGCGCACTGCCAGGCGCCCAAATTGGACCTGAGACCGGCACCGCTCAAATCAGATATTGTTAAACAAAAATGTGTGCAAGACTAGTAAATGTTGCTGTGGTGCAGTGGTTAGCTGTATGGTTATTCTGGACGTTATCACTGCTGAGAGGTCCCGTGTTCGAACCTCGAGTCATGCATTTTTTTTCTGTTTCTCGCCGTCTCCTTTGTCATCGACGCGCTAGCACATGTAGCACATGATATGCGCGTGATCATAAACAACTCGCCAGCGAGACACGAACTGCTAAAAACGGTTATTCACCCAGCAGATTCTTACGTTCACGTGACTCTCACGTGCTGATGGCACGGACCATTACCCGATGTAGTAGCTACCACAATATGACCACACTCTGGACTTTTCCGGCATTAACTCCGTTACTGCTCAGCTGTCCAACGGCAACAAATATAAGAGATTGGGTTAGAGTGAGCATGCGTAGACAGTCGCCGGGACATCGAAGTCCATCAATCTTAAGGAAATGGAATTTATGGCCTTGCTCTGAGCCTCTGGCTTACTTTGAGGTCTCGGAAAACCTCAGATTTTAAGGGGCGGAGGGTTCGCAGTGACTGGGACTCCAGAAAAATCAGACAAATGTACATGATTGTTGCATTTGCCTTCAGACGAGAGGAAGCAGGCCATGCCAATTTGTTGACTTTCCATGGTGTGGTGCAAACGAGTTGGACACAAAAACAAAGATCTAAACATTGCCCACGGTGGGACTCGAACGCAGCTGCGGGACAATATTCCCACGCCATCAAGGCCGTCGCCGACATCCAACTACACCAGACAACCACATACAAGGTCCGGTTCACAGGCAATATGATATGTCGCATCTTTGAGCAGGATTTGACCATAGTTCCTCTCTCAAGGTAGCTCTCTTCTTCAGTAAGACTATTTTCCGGAGTGACACAGAGTATATAGTACTATATGCACATAAGGATATCCACAGTGGCTTTCTACTCAGTAGGGGATGCCCGGGGCACGAAAATCCCTCCAACGTCTCGGGCTTCCCTATGAGGACTACGGCACGTGAGCATCACGTGAGCGTAAAAAATCTGCTGGGTGAATTGCTCACGCTACGAACTGCTACCTCCCAACCATGGAGCGGGCTCTTCCTGGTGCGTCCCTCATCTCTCATCTCTTTTTTTCGATTACCATTCGTTTGGAAGGAAGCCTGGCACCTAACTCCTACCCAAGAGCAGGGTTGCCCAGGTTTCCCACTTCCTCGGCTGCCCGCTGCTTCACTCTCATCACAGAGCAGGGCAGCGGGCACCTTTCTTTCTGTCTTTCCTTTGCTCTAACACCTTTCAACTCTTCTCTCACGCGTTCATATAGAGGATCTCGCGCCCACCATTGTCTGCGCTGGCTTCAATCTTCAAGAGGCGCTCGTTCGCGAAAATGTGCTACGCATGGCACGTGAAGACGCGGGACTAATACCTGAGGGGGAGGAGCATGAATTGGACCCTCCCGTTGCGCCGTCCCCACCGCTCCCGGCTCGCGGTTTCCCGCTATTCGCGTCTCTCACCGGCTTGGCCAAGAAAAAACAGAAGAAACGCGCCCGCGAGCGTGCCAAGCGTCAAACAGCAGCTCGCGAGGCGGAAGACGACGACACGCCTCCCACTCCGCCCCCCCGAGTTCTCCAGAAGGCTGCCGACTCGTCGCCCATACGCGTCTCCTTTTCTGCCGACGACTTTCGCGCCTCAAAGCCGCGGTGGACTGGGCTCCAACAACCGCTCGAACACCCGCTGTTACCGTACGCCCGCGACGCGGAATACCTCAAGGAACATATGCAATATGTTGACTGGCAGGGCGAGTAAGCCAACAGCCTTAACACGCTTCCGCCTCGCGCCTCACCCCTTCATTAAGCGAAACTCATGTCATCGTCGATAACCAGGGCCACATCATTGGCGCGCTCATTGCCCCGCCCGTCCTCGGCAAGGAGTGGGCCGCGGTCGTCGAGCAAGCGACGGCGGCCGTGCGCACCGCCCGGGAGAAGATGAAGTTCCCCGCGGAGGCGTACCACCATCGGCGGGCATTCGAGGAGGGTTTCCCGACGTGTTCTACCGGCTTCGCTTTCGGCGGCGGCCGTGAGGAAGTCGGCAACGTCAGAACGCCGTCTGCGAGGAACAGCGCCGCGATGGCCGAGCTCATGGAAGACCCGAGTGTGAAGAGGATGGCGACCTATCCCTACCGCCCTTTTCAAGCACTACCTTTTCCTATCTACACCGAGTACATCCGCGTCAAGCGTATCCTTCTCCGAAAATCCCCCGGCTTGAAACAAACCTTCCGTCGCAGCCCGTTCGCAGCCGTCACAATCAATCTAGGTCCCTTCTCCGTTTCCCTCCCCACGTCGACCAAGACAACAAGGCGGATGGCATGTGCCTCATCGCCGCCTTGGGTAATTTCGACCCGGACAAGGGGGGCAGGTTGTCCTGTGGGATTATAACCTGATCATCCGCTTCCCCCCCGGACGCAGCTTGCTCATTCCCTCAGCTGTGGTGACACACTCTAACACACCCATTCAGGCGGGAGAAGAGCGGTTTTCCATCATCCAGTACTCGGCCGGCGGCCTCTTCCGCTGGGTTCACAACCAGTTCCAATCCGACAAGGCCTGGCGAGCCAAAGCGAGCACGGCCGACCTTGCGCGCCGCGAGCACGAGCGCCAGGGGCGGTGGGCCACAGCGTTAAAAAAATATACACTGTGGAAGAACGCTAAGGTGCAGAATTTTATGGGACGAGGGCGAGTGGAGGTTTGGGACAGCGGCGACATAGACGAATTTAGCGATCTCACGGACATAGAGGAGGAGGATCGTCCTTCCCCTCCTAAAAAGATACATTGTGCATAGAGCTCTGAAATACATGGCTTAAACCCTCCTCGAGTCGCCTATTTCTTTCGCGAACACATTTGTTTCGCGAACATATTTCTTTCGCGAACACATTTCTTTCGCGAACATGTCGACCCTCGTCAACACTCACTGTCTCAATTGACCTCAAACATTGAAAGCCCACTCTCGACACATGTTCGACTCGATCTAAGCACAAAAAGGTTTTTTGCTCGGGTGACAAAAAAAATCGTATAAAATCAAGGGAACGTCCAGCATGGCTGTTTCTTTCTTTATAGGACTAGCAGGCATCTAGTATGTACCAAAAAAAAAATTGGACTCAACGGCGCAGTCCAAGACATCTTTCGAATGAAATGAGCCAGCGTTTTCATTCGGGAACTGATATCGTAGGTCGATTGTGTTTCTGTGTTTTGATACTACACTCTCTTCTTCCTTCCTCTATCTAGCTTTTCCGCTCATGCCTCCGGGTCGGCCGCGCCTGGACCCGGAGGTCAAACATCAACGTCTCAAGAACTCTCGACAAGCGTACGAAGACAAGTGAGGGTTTCGCCGCCCGTTTATTTCTACAATGCACTCAGTAAGATTAATGCAGAAATCGGGATCTGCGCCGACGCAAAGCCCGCGAACGGATGCAACGGTGTGTGGCCGACATACTGCTGTATTTCCTAGACCTCATTCCAATCTGCAGTAAACGAGCGCAGCTCGCCGAAGATGCTATATTGCACTTCAACGCCAAGCAACGGGCTGCGCAGCATTCCGAAGCTTATCGCGACCGGTGCGCATTGTCTTTCACCACCTCAGTCAATCTCACACATTCGCATACGCAGGAAACACGAGGCTGAACGAGCAGTCGTTCGTCAGGCCCGTGCTGCTCAAAAGGAAGCCGAGTGAGCATCTTTCTGTTATTCCTATCGTCGACTCCGTGCTCATACGGCCGGCAGCAAACGCCAGCAGCAGGCCATCTTCCACCGACATCTTCCTTCTCGGATCGAACGGGAAAGCAGCAATCGAACTCCATCGCCGAGTGCTGAACGATCCAAACGTCGCAATCGAGTGCGCGACGCCTCACCCCTATCGCCGTGTGCCGGCAAACGTCGCCAGCCGGCGCGCAACGCCTCACCCCCATCTCCGTGTGCCGGCAAACGTCGCCAGCCGGCGCGCAACGCCTCACCCCCATCGCCGTGTGCCGAACGGACCATTTCGGCGCTGGCGGCGTCTGACAGTGCCGACGACAGCGACAGCGAACGCGACAGTGAGGACGAGCGAGAGGCTCGTATCCCCGACCCTCCCCGCTGGCCTTTGCGCCCAGCTCCCCCGCCGCGGTGCCCACACTGCCGCTCTGAGTTTTGTGTGGGCTGCGCGTGCATGTGCGAGGAATCCACAGAGTGGATCCCGCACGAGGGGGGGCACTTTTTCCCCACGTGCAAGCGCTGCGGGGGCTCTGACTGCCCTGGCTGTGCCTGCATCTGCCCACAGAGTTCCATCTGGGTGGAGCACGGGGGCATTCGTACTCAAACAAGAACAGCGGCATAAAGCATTCCAAAAAGCACCTTAGATAGACTTACATACGTTGTGAATAGCAATGAATCTCTGGCGTTTTTTTTTTCGCTTTCATTTTCTGTCGAGTGACCGTGCACAAAAAGGAACAGGATTGAGGAAACAAGTAGATTCGTGGCTAAATACATTGTGCGGCAGATTGTATGAATGTCGCGGCCTGGGCTGCAGCAGCCTCGCGCCATGCTTTGTGTGCCGGTCGCGCGCCGCGGCGCACAAAGTCATTCACGTTCTCCTCCAACATTGCCGCTGCGGTGGACAGGTCGACCTCGGTTGGTGTCGGCAGGTCCCATGTTGTCGGCAGGCTCCCTTCATCGGCAGTTGACGGAATTATCGGCGACGGCCAGGTCTTTACGCCGCGGGGTCCACCCCATCCAGGGACAACAAAGCAGCCGCTTTCGTCTGCGGTCGGCCAGCCACCCGGGCCCCGGTGGCGGCCCCTCCATGCGGTGCAGTCGGGGACACTCATGGCGTACAGCCATGCGTGGAAGAGATCCGGGAGGGCTGCGGCGCGCATGTGGCCCGCAATGGCTGCGCAGCACGCTATGTGCGCTTGCGCGCGGGTGCGCTCGGATTCGCTGATCGTTGCGGGGTCTCGAGCGGCCCAGGCGAGGATTATGGACTCCTGCTCACTTCGCGTCTCTGGCTGTTTCTCAGGAAAGTTGGCAAAGTCAAGTATAATTCACTCACCCTCAAGGCATTCTAAGCAAAAGGCGGAGGGGTAATCTTCGCGTACACTGACTGGCCAGATGTACGGCTCGAGCGACATCGAAAGATGATCGACACGTGAGCCTCTTTCCACTTCCGACCATGTCTCAGCGCCCGTTCCCTACAAATCTCTCCGCCGACGATGTGATCATGGACATTCGGGGGGCAGGGACGGCCGCTATTACTGCATTCCGCCCTTTCATTTCGACCCGGAGGTAGCGCACCCGCGACGAGGGAAATTCCCCTTTTACTTGGTATCTCATGGGCGCCGAGTTGGTCTCTTCGATAATTGGTGAGTGGCAACTGTTTCAAATAGTCAGTCGGCGGTTAACACTTGCTAGGGCTGAAGCTCACGCCAGCATCGCGGACTATACTAACGCAAACTACCAGGGCTGCGGAACCATCGACGATGGCATCGAGATCTGGCAACGGCTGTGCGCGCTTGGGGTGCATCCGCATCCTCAAGACCCCGCGCGGGCTTCGGCCGATGCTGGTAGCAACCCGTTCATCAACAGGTTGCCACGAAAGGGCGGCGGTGCCCCCGGTCGAGCCCAATCAAGAGAGAGGGGACTCCAACGTTTTCGTCGGCCAGTACGCCCATGGGGTCGACCCCAATCAAGAGAGAGGGTACTGAAACGCCCCCGTCGGCCAGTGCGCCCATGGTGCCGCATGGCGAGCCCGCGCGCCTCAATTTTGTCATTCGCGGCACGGGCATCGTCTCTAGCAGCGCGTATGTGAGAATCCGCAGTGTCAGAAGTTATGCTGACGAGAGATTGATTTTGATAGGGACGTACCGAGCAGCGATATGTCGAGTTGCAACAGCGCGGGGAGGAGCCAGATATGCTGGTCACACGGGACATTCGCGAGGCGTCGATCTTCGCCGTTGATGACGAGGGCGTATAACTGACGGGCGCTGGCTTTGAATTTTATGCACGCATTTTTTTTTGGCAAAAGTTCATGTGGTTTTTATTTTTCTTGGTTGTTTAATACGACAAACTGGGATAGCATTTGGAATTGCGGCTATCTGTAAAGAAGGGTCACATGAGAGCCGCGCCTCGTATCAACAAACAAATTTCCATACCATGACTCGCTCAGGACAGAGAGAGCGTCGCCGCGTACGTGCCGGCGGCCCCAGAGTTGTGCCCCGCGGTCCCACCAGCTGGGTCCATGGCAGCAAGCTCGAATTTTTCTCGGCACACAAGGACGATTCATCGCAGCAGCTGAGACGAAGAAGACCAAGGACTTCTATGACGGAATGACGCGCCTCTTCACGGCAAAATACGGCTGGAGTATGGCTTGGAACGAAGACCTCCCGAGGGTGTGGAGGTTGCGGACGATGTTGTGCCAGACGAGGACATTGACGCGCTGCCGTCGGAAGTTACTGAAGCACGGGCAAAGTTCGTGAAGAAGCTGAGAACGGTGAGTAACAATGTACCGAGGGTCGACGAAGCTGACGTGCAGTGAACAGAAAATTGCCGCGTGGCATAATGTACAGTTCGGGCAGAGTACGCGGAAGAAAACGACGAGACGAGCTTCAAAGAGCTTTCAATAAGACAGCGCTGGAGGCGCCGCTCCGGTGAAGCCGCGCGTGCTTCACTACTATTCGCGCAGGTTCTACGAAGAGCGAATCAAGAGTCGCTTCACGGCGCGCTGGCCGCCGTTTCCAAGTTAGAGAAGCCGCCCGCAGCGGTGACCGTGCGGAACGTGGTTACAAAGCTGGCGTGGCTGAGTGGAGACGGCGGAATTCCGAGCAGAGGTGTCGCGGCCATGGAGAAAGAGCATGAGGCGGCTCTACAGGCATACCCGCCGTGACGTCGGGAGACACGCCCCAGACGGCTGAAGAGTACAACGTGTGAGCGCGCAAGCATTTCGAGGAGTAATGGCGTGACGCCGATCTCTTAGGGTTCTTAACATGCAGGCTATTACCTGCAGCCGTTCGCAGAGCTGCCCGCGAACGGTTTGGAATGAATGTTTCGATATTCCTATGCGGGCCAGTGCCAGAACACGGGGGGAGAATTGAAGTGCGAAGGTGAGCAGGAATCGAGGTCGATGAATAAAGAAAATGACGGAAGCGCCGCAGTGTGCATGCAGGGCAGACGAACGGTGTTGTGCCCAGGGTGTGTCGGAGTTTGACAGAGCTGGGTTCGACGCAGCGCAGCGCAGTATGGTGGAGTTCACGCGCCGCTGTTATAGTGCGTATAGCTCAGTTATCAGACAGTAGAGTGGAACTGAATTCTGATTAAAGCTGAGGCCGAGTGCCAGGCTAGAAGCTGAAATACAGCGGAGACAGAAGAGCAGCCGTCTGATGAGGGACGCCGGCGGCGCCGATTCTCCGCCCAACCCCCCAAACGTGCAAACGGCAGCGCTGGCGGCGCCATTGTAACCGGCCCCTCGACCTCGACCCTGCCTCTTCGCTGCCGTGAAATCATGCGTGCCCACAAGCCGGTACTCAGTCGCTGCTGGACGACCTGCTGAGCGTCGGCGACGACTGCTGAATAGCGCGGGATGTCGCGCAAGACGGCAGCGGGCGAACGTACGAGCTTCGATGTCCCGTCGATCAACGCCGGCAGCACGACATGCTGAATGAGGCGCTGGCAACCTGACGCCGGAGGACGCACAGCTGCTCGAGCAGCTGGCGAATCTGACGCCGGAGGAACTCGCAGTGTTAACGGCGACTGCGCCCGAGTTTGAGGTTC
>QVIE01002081.1:0-12368 GCA_013387415.1 Panellus pusillus | reverse complement strand
GGTACGGGCAAACCAGTCGACATGGACGAGATCGTGCGCGAGGCTGCCACTACGCTGAAGCAAACGGCGGCGAACTCGCGACAGCGAAAAACGAGGGGGAAATGACGGAGCCCTTGGTCAGTGTTTTCTTCATGGTGTTTCCTCCTTCTTACCACTGCAACGCGTTAGATTGATTACTTGAACACCGTCACCTCCCACTTCCCAGAGACAGCAACTAGACCGACCTTCCACGACACGAGCAAGACGAAATTCCCCCCTGTAGACCCACTGGAGCACTACACCAAACCCGATATCATCGGTACCAAGCTTGAGGAGTCCAAGCCTGGGGACTCCAAGCCTGGGGAGTCCAAGCCTGGGGAGTCCAAGCCCGGGGAAGTCCCAAGCCCGGGAAGTCCGAGCCCGGGAGTCAGATCTCGAGGAGTCAGATCTCGAGGAGTCAGATCTCGAGGAGTCAGATCTCGAGGAGTGGTGCTGGCGGCGCGTTGGTACAGTCATCGAGCTGAAATACAAGACCGACATTTGCGACGACAAAAAAAAGGAGATCAAAGATGGGACAAAGTCTGAAGATGCGCTGATCCAGCTGGCCAAGAGCGCCCGCAATCTTCTCATGGACTCGGCCAGCTGCCATGTCTATGTCGTCGCCGTATTCAATCACAACTTTGCTCGTTTCTTTCGCTTCGACCGTAGCGGTTTCTCCGTCACTGAATCTTTCGACTTGACCACGAACCCGACCCATTCCCCACCTTCCTCTGGCGTTTATACAACCCGGACAACGACTCTACGGCGATGTTCGGGGCGGACGACACAATTTCTCCTTCGACCGACGAGGAGAAAGAGACAGTGCTTGCGGCCGTGGACAGGCACCCGTTCTACAGCAGTCGTCGTTCGACAAAAGATTAACGATAGTCTCTGCATCCGCGCGGCTCGCTACAAAGCGAACACCCGCAACTCGAAATCGTCAAGTGTTTCACGTTCGGCAGCATCCTGTCCATGTCGGACGGTCTTTTCAGCCGCGCCACTCGTGTTTACCGAGTGATCCTCGAAGAGGACGTCGACAAGGACCCCCCTATTGTCTACGCTCTCAAGGATGCCTGGCCGCAGAAATGCCGCCGACCCGAAGCGGAGTTTTACGCACTGATCGAGAGATATTGCCAAGAAGAGGCCATAAAGCTCCCGTAGGCTCGCCGAGGCGCAAGCTCCTCGAATCGATCGCGAAATGCCACGGCAGCATCGATCTTTCCATCGTGCACGACGTCTCGTGCACGATCCTCAGCTGCACCTAGCCACGTCCAATCGCGGTGAAAATGCTTCGCGTCGTCACATGAGATTGCTTCTCACGCCGGTCGGTACACCGCTCAGAGAGTTCGAATCGACCAAGTCCCTGGTAGGCGCAATTTCCACCGCGATGCTTCGTACGTCTATTTTGACAGCTCGAAGAATTGTGACTAACATGTTTGTAGATCTCGGGCTCGCGTACGAGGCTGGCTGCGCACACCGCGACATCAGCGAGGGCAACGTGCTCTTTCGTGAAGTTCCGCCCAAAAATTCTGAATTCGACGGTTCCTCCTCGATTGGGACTACGCCGAGCTCACGCAAACGGGTGTGAGCAACTTCAATAAGTGGTTGACCGACTTCCCGCTGCCAAAAGGACGACGTCGATAAAAGCTTGAAGGACATCACAGTATGTATTATTCTCAAACTCTCGATCCGCGTCCTCACTTTTTTGAGGGAACCTTTCCTTTCATGGCCATCGAGATTGTCAAGAACTCTATGCCAGATGCGGCTAACACGGTAGTTCATGGTCAGCACCATGATCTCGAAAGCTTCTACTGGTTGCTCGTTTGGATGGTCCTCCGACACACGGCCCTCAATCGGAACCCCATGGCCTGCCGTAACCTTTTCGACTTCATGGTTGGGAGAAGAAGTTTGGTTTTCTTAACGATCCCACGCCTATCGACAAAACAAATCGTCCCTTATATGGCCTTCTCGAACGACTCCGTCTAGAAGTGGCGGCCCAGAACCGAGGGCAGGATGAATCCCAATCTATCCAGGTGACCTCCGACGATTCCGCCGAAGCCAGGCACGCGCCGTGGGCGTCACTACCGCGCCCTACGCCTGCCGTGATCGCCCCCCCGGTTCTTCTCGACCTGGACGGCGTTGCGTCTTGGTCTTCCAACACTTGGAAAAGCCCGATTGGCCCGAGACGATGCGGCTAAACAGTTCAAGCTGCCAAGCGAGGAGGCGGAGCGCAAGAAGGTGCAGCGCAAGAGGAGTCAATGATCATGGTCGCGCACAAAAACGCGGCGAGCTCGCGGGCCTCGACGAGCGGGTCGCGTCGACCAGCAGCAAGACGATCGACCCTGATGGTGGATCGGCGTCCAAGAAGAGGACGGCTCCAGAGGGCGGTGACGAAGCGTCGAACTCCAAGAAAATCAAGAGGACGACTACGTCGGAAACGGTTCCAACGAAGGTCAAAGACAAGATGCGGCGTCGGGGGTCGGGGAGGAAGTAGTTATTATTTGTGTACGACATATGGTATGCCTTTAACGCGCGCATAATTACTCCAATTTTCTGTTTATGATGACTTTCCGAATCCCCTCCGTTACATGCTCATACTACGCATGTCGCCATACGCGTTCTCTCTCACTTCTGCCTTCCGCTCGAATTCCATCTCTTATAGCTGCACGTCGTCCCTGTGACTGGCGCTCCTGGACGCACTGCAGGACAAGATTCTTCCCGAACCAGCGTTGTCTACGTATTTCAATCACACGCGCGTGCAATGTGGATCCGGCGTACACTTGAATACAACCCTCTGGAGTAAGCGTAATACGCCAGAGTGCTTGTCAACGGGGTCGACCGAGTTCAACTTCATAAGTGCAGTGCGACTCGTGCGAGATGCAGGGAAGATTCGCGGCTGCCGGTGGAGTCAAAATCATGAGCGCGACGCGCGTAATACAGACGTATGGTCGTGTCTGATCAAATGGGACAATTTTGGACGAGTGTTGTATGCCCCTGTTTTTTGCTGCTGCTGTCATGAATGAATCTGTGAATCCCACCGGCTTTTCGAAAGCTGGGTTGAAGAAGCGGCGACCGCGATGCCAGTCCTGCGACACTTGTCGCCAACGAAAGAGTCAGCCTCGTTTGCTGAGAAGTTCTACACTTCGGACTGAGACGTGGCCCGTTTAGTTCGATGTACGGACTATGTGCTTCGACCAATGGTTCGAACATGACTTGACATTATCCGGACACAGGTGACGGTCCCAGCATGCTTGAAAACCACTGCAGCAATTGTCTCGCGTTTGGTGAGGCATGTACGTATCAGCACCCGGTGCTGAAGCGAGGGCCGAAGATCAGGTGGATATAATGCCTGCTGGAATGTATTCAAAATTTCTTAGTCTCATAAACGATCAGGCTCGTCGAAGAGCTTAGGCAAGAAAACATGGCATTGAAAGCGCAGCTGCGGTCACTAGCACTGCGGCCCCGAGTCTGCTCTCTGTGCTCTCAGTCTTTACAACCTCAAGAAGCAAATGCTCCTCTCAGTTTCCCTGCGGACTCTGAGGCTATCAAGATTTCCGGTACACAACGAGATCAGACTGAAGCCTCCGCTGCTGAAGAGGACGCGGTGCTAGAGCTCACCGACCGGCTTCGGCAGTGGAAAGTATCCTCTTCGTTTCTCCAATTCAAACCCAGATTCGTTGGTATGGCGAGCAACGTGCATCTCGTCAACACTGCTCTTACGGTGCGCATGAACACACATTTTCAGAGATGAGCTCACTGCTTCGCAACACAGGCGAAAGAAAAGTACTTTGGAAGTCGGCCACTAACGGCTAGGTATGCTAGGCGCTCGATCTACTGGGAGCGACTTCCCGTGAGCGAGTAGTCTGCCACTAGAATTGATCTGACTGCGTCCGCAGTGGGAGAAGGATTTTTATGAACATCATCAGCCGTCTTATGTCTATCCTGATCAAAATCTCCTGGAATGTCTAGTCGAACTGTACTTCACCAATGTGCACCCGACTTTTCCGGTTCTACATCGGCATTCATTCCAGCGGCACGTCTCAGAGGGTTTACACCTAACCAACACCAATTTCGGGGCGTTGTTGCTGGCAGTGTCGGCTCTGGCAGCACGGGTAAGCACGCCATTTTTCGTTCTCCCTGCGTTTCCTTGTTGAACACCGCTCCAGTATTCGGACGACCCGCGCGTTCGAGTTGATGGCAATCCTCTCTCATCCGGCTGGACGTTTGTTGCTCAGATACAAAACAGCCGCAATCTCCTCGATCCTAATCTCCACAGTGTGCAGTTTTACTGTGTCCGTTCTTGTGGCCGTGACTCTACTGTTTCTGACAACACATGTAGCTCATGACATTATTCTCTTTGGGCACGAGCACATCGCATCTGAGCTGGGCCTACCTGGTATATTTAATTCAGATGAAGGCACAGAAAGACACTGTCAGCTATATAGGGACTTGGTATTCGCTTTCTTCGATTTCACGGTCCATATCTACGCAGGCGCAACGGCCATAGCGTGGACGATGAGCTCTGGAATCGTGCATTTTGGTATAGAGGCCCAGCAGTTTCTCTCTCTGATACCCGGCATGATACTCTGTAGGTCAATATTTATCCTGGACATACTTGTTTCTGCCGTCATCGGTCGCCCGCCTTCTATACACATCGAAGAGTACGTAGCATCTTCAGCCTCTGGTGTGATCTATTCATGACTTGTAGCTTTGATGTTGACCCTCCGCTGGAGGTTGACGACATCCACTGGGAAAATGGATTCATACAGCCGCCTGCAGAGCCTTCTGAGCTTTCATTTTTCATTCACTTTGTTCGGTTATACAAGGTCACATTCTCCGTGTCGATGAACAGCGCATTACTGACAGCGTTGACGTAGATTCTTGGGGAGGCCATGCGCCGACTGTATGCCTCGGAGTCGTTGAAGACACGAATGGGCTGGAAAGGACCACAATGGGACGTGCATGCCGTTTCCGAGCTGGATTCGCAAATGAATGGCTTCCTGGACTCGGTTCCGCCTCATTGTACAGCTCGCATCTCTCTAACCCGTGTTGATTTAGCTTATTTTTTTTGCCAGTGCGGTGGGATCATCAGCGGCAGGGAGTGTTCTTCGACCAGGCAGCAGTTCTTACTGCCACGTACTATCGCCTCCAGATAGCGGTCTTGGCCACTTTTCTGTTTGATAATACAGATTTCTCATATAACCGCAAAGATTCACAGATTATATATGCACAACGGAAGTCCACTGGCCGAGACATCTCTCTTCATCTGCCTCCGCGCGGCGCGCTCTGCGCTGACTGTGGCAGATGCATGGATGCAAAGATCCCAGTGCATGGCTTCCCCCTTTCTTCAAGTGTGTGTGTTATGAAAATGCACACATGGAGTGATATATCTCAGTATTCCAGAACGCGTCATTTGTCTCAGCAATTGTTCTTCTCCTAAACATCTATGCACTCAAACGCGCCAGTGCGGGTGTCTCCTCAAGAGCAAACAGGGATATGGCTCAAGTGCGGACTGCAATGAATGTGCTCAAAGTGAGCGAAGACAGGTAAAACCTTGTAGCTTTCGTTAAACACTAACTCATGAGCAACTCGTAGGTGGCAGCCAGCAGGAAGATTGTGGGATGTACTCCATGAGTTGCAGTCCTTCGAGGGGTATATAGAACAAGATTCATCTCGGCGTGCTCAAAATACTCCCGGCGAACCAGAGTCAAACCATGAACTGTCGACACCTAATCTGTCCGTTGCTTCCTCCGAAACAGATTCATCCGACCACCAGAGCATTCCCCCGGGCACCTCCATCGAACAATTGCTTGCGCAGACTGCGTCATCAGCAAACGAGTTGTGGGACCAGTCTCTCCACTCATCTGACAAAGAGCTATTGTCTATGTGGCTCTCTGCTCCCGCCGACCTCATGTGAGCATGGCATTCCTGATTTTCTTTCCGTCAAATTCATCATTACCAATCCAGGAATATTGACCGATGCGACATGTCCACTGAGAATATGGCTATCACAGGTGGCACGGACTGGTCGAATGCGCTATATAGCCTTTGCGACACAGTCACAGAGTATTAGAATATTGAAAACATTTAACTCCCAAGGACACTCCTGGGGCTTTTATCACTTCAGGACAGATACGGCAATTTTTTCAAGTTTCCAAGTACTTCCGCACCAACATGGTGGCCGTTGGGCAAGCCCCGCTGTGATTACATATCACGCGACGAATACCCAACATTCAAGGTCCAACCTAAGAGCGTCCTCAATTGTACGCCACGTTCTCAGAAAGCCAAAGCCAGCCCGTGTATATTGAATAACACACAAGATGTAGTAGATATTTTACACCCCCTTCTCACCCCTATGTATTAGAACAACATCCCTCTTCGCCCTATCAATCATCCTTCTTCGCGGGTGGCATGCTCATCCGCTTCCCCTGTGGTGGCGGCGGCGTCCCCACAGTGAAGCCCGCCCGGGCCCAGGCGTGGGCGGGAACACCCCATATTGCGGCGTCCCAGGCGCACTCGGCGCGTCCCCTCTGTTGAAACGAGGCGACTGGATCCCCAGCCCCGCCCCGTTCCCTAGACTCGCAGCGCCGCGCAGGTGCCCGTTGCCACTGCTCGAACGCGCACTCATCGGCGGCGGCCCAAAGCCCGGCGTGCCGGGCTGCGAGCCGGCATTACTGTATGGAGAGTACGGACTTGGTGGCGGGAAGCTTGAGCTGACCGGCGTGCCGAAGGGTGAGCCGCTGCCGAAAGCAGGCGACCCCGGGGTGCCTTCCATAACCCAGCCATTGCCCTGCGGAATGAGACGCCCGGATTTGGGGCGCGCGCGAAGGGAGGCGCCAGAGAATTTGTTGCGCAGGGCGGAAGCGGAGGCGACGGGCGTGGGTGTGATTTCCGAGTCAGGGTCGCCAACGACGGCTTCGACAGCAGCAGTAGTGATGCGGACGGCGTAGCCCATACAAGTGAAAACACCACCGATAACGCCCACACAGCTGGAAAGACGTAAACATGACATGTGGCAGATGAGAGAAGGATGTACCGAATTATGAGTTGTATAAAGCTCGTGGTCCGCTGGTGAATTGTCAAGCTCATAGGATCTAAATCAAATTTGAAGAAGATTCCAGGCGTCCCACTGTGATGGTCCAGCACGCGCGTGTAGTGGGTGACGCTGTACTGGTTCGTGTGCAGCGGAGCGGAGCGCGGTGGGACGTAAGTGGTAGGGACAACGTGCAGGAAGTATTGGAATGCGACGAAGGCTAAAGAGATGATTGTAGCTTTGCAGGCGGGAGGACAGGGATACGTACGTTCACGTGCTACCTCGAACGAATTGTCGAGAGGCTGAACGATGTCGGGGAAGTATGGGCCGAAAGAAAACTCGGTAATGACGTGCGAGAGATTCATGACTACAGTAAAGCATCAATAAGAGAAGAGGGAAGAAAGAAGGCACTCCACGAACGCTTGTGGTCGACGTGCTGGTGGGACGCATAGCCGTGGCCGAGGGTAGTGATGTGCAGATTTGCAGTGACCTTCTTCACTTCAAGTTGTCCGGAGACTCTGCAGCCATTAGCGTCAGGCTCGTGCTTGTATCGCGGCATATATGGGGTCGAGTCCCATTGGAGGATGGTAGACAAAAGCCCACGCGACTTGCGCGACTGCCCCACGGCCTGGCGTACAGAAAGTGCTCTGGCATGCTCCCTACAGCGGCGGATGAATATATGGCTTCAACTAGCGGAAGGTAACGCACTTGAGCGCGGTAGCCTGCCCGACGTCAAAGCGCGTGCCGTCGCGGCGGAAACCCGACTTGCTCAGGAATAGGCGGTCTCCGACAGCGTCTCTCAGATCAACGCTAATGACTGTTCGTCTTCAGCGACCAATATAGAGTAAGGAGTTAACGAAGACGCACAAGAGCAGGGCATAGCAACGACGAGGTCGACGTTGATATTCATGAAGCTCCCCTGCTTGTTATCGACGCTGAACTCATGGTCCGGCCAGCCAAAGATGAATTCGCCAATGTCGTTGAGCATAAGCACGAATGTGACGAAGGCGACGAAGATTGTAAGGAAACCGCGCGAATCTGAGCGGGACTTGTACGTCGAGGGGAGCTTCGGGAAGGCATCGAATTGTGCGAGGGGAGCCGGGACTGCAGCGTCCAGCTTCTCGAGGAGGCTGGATTCACCGTCGACAGACATGGTCGGAACCAAGGATTTTTGGAATACGATACGTGTCAAGCTATCACGAGATTCGGAGAAACGGTAACTTTCTCCAGTCGGGCAACTCTACTCTCGGCGAAACGGTTCGGAGTAGCCACAGACCGTACGGAAGCCCGCAAGAAAAGTAGAAAGAAGGAGAAAGAGCAGATGCAGTGCCGCGACATTGCCGACCCTTTGCGGACGCAATACACCCAGTTCCATAAAAGGGAATAAGCAGCTACTACCATCAAAAACACATCCGTTAGTCTGCCTACGCCTCTCTGCGATTCAACGTCCCAATCGTAGCAAGGGAGCTCTTTTGCACAGACGAAACTCCGCGCGCGTAGATCCGATTTGTGTACACCAGCTCGTCGTACATAATCGCAGGGACCTTCTTGTCCACCATCGAAGAGCTTGGATGGATCTTGACAATCTGCGAATGAGTTCGTCAGCATACACGGAACAAAGTGAGGGAAAACAGACGCACAGCCTGCCCAAAAATCTGCTTATAGCTCCCATCAGGCGTGAGGAGCGCCGTATTCTGGAAAAGACCGTGCGCAAGACCAAATAACACCGGCTCTTCGCGTTCCCCGCAGCTCATGCGCCAGTTAATTCCCTCGCGTTCGCAGCGCTCGCGCAACTGCTTCCTAATGGCCGTCGCCTCCCGCAACGTGCGCTCGTTTACAAAATGCGCGAGCGCCCACTCTTTGCGCGCGCTGCGGGCCACCTTATCCTCTTTCTCCTTCTCTGCATCGTCGTCAGAGCCACCGACAGCGCGATACGCGCGCAGAGCATTGAGAATCGTGAGATGGTCGCCGGCGGGATGCACAAACTTGCGCCGTGCATCGACGGCCGCGCGCTTGTCTGCCGCGTCAATAAACAGAGTCGAGGATGCGGTAAGCACGGAGAGGATGTCAAGCACCTCCGACGTGCACGCGAGCTCCTTGGACGCAAGGAGCGCGCGGACGTGCACGGGGTCAAGCGGGAACGCGGCCATCTTGCGTCCAATAGGCGTCACCGCGCGGTGAGAGTCGAGCGCACCGAGGAGGAAAAGTGTGCGCAACGCCGTGCCAATGGCATCGACGTCCGGTGCGTCCATGAGATCCAGCTCCTGGATGTCCTGGCCGAGGCACCGCAGCTGCAAGACGCTATGTGTGAGGCTGCAGCGCAAGATTTCGGGCTCAGCCGTCGGCGCCATCGCGGTGAACGCGTCTTCGGTGTACAGCCGGTAACAAAACCCGGCGCCCTCGCGGCCTGCCCGCCCCGCTCGCTGCACCGCGCTCGACTTGGTGATGTCGCGCGTAAGCAGCGTGTCGAAGCCCCCGCCCGCGCTGCCAGCAAGGAAGCGCTTTTCTTTGCACTTCCCCGTATCGATGACATACCGCACACCCGGTATAGTAATCGAAGTCTCGGCAATGTTGGTGGCAAGGATGCACTTGCGGGCACCGCGCGGTGCCGGCGCAAAAACTCCCTTGGTCTGAGCGCTCTGAAGAGCGGCATACATCGGCAGCACAAGCACAGTGGGGTGGTCTGGAGGGAGCTGGTGCGCGAGGCGCTCGATAGACTTCTGGAGGCTTTCGATGTCCTCCTGGCCGGGCAGAAAGATGAGGACGTCTCCCGGCGGCTGGTCAACGTGGATCTGGAAGAATACACGCATTGCGGCGTCGACATAGTCCGTCTGTCCGTGCACGCAATGGTAAATTTTGACGGGATGCTGCCGTCCTTTTACATAGATGATTTTCGCGCTGCGAAGGGTTGAGGATTTCACAGTCAAACACTTGAATTCGATAACGAACTTGGAAAAGAAGTCGCTGAATTTCTCAGCGTCCAGCGTCGCGCTCATGATGACCACCTTGAGCGGATTGTCCTCCTTTCGTTTACCCTTCCCCTTGGCATCTGCGACGTCACCGTTCCGCGCCTTGAGAATGCGCTTGAGATTCGCAAGCAGCAAATCCGTCCGCAGCGTCCTCTCATGCGCCTCGTCCACCACGATAACCTTGTACCGGCTGAGCAGCGGATCGCCCAACAGCTCCTGCGTGAGCATCCCGTCCGTCATATACCGCACGCGTGTGTCCGGTCCGCAACAGTCGTCGAATCGGACCGCATATCCTACAAGCGCGCCGAGGGCCGTGCCCTGCTCGGCCGAGACGCGCTGGGCTAGAGACATGGCGGCGACCCTCCGCGGCTGGGTGATACCGATCATGCCCGAGTCCGCGAGTCCTGCTTCTAGTAGATATTGCGGGATCTCTGAGGTTGAAAATGAGAGGGGAACAGTAAACGGAGTATATAGACGTACGAGTCGTTTTCCCGAGCCAGTTTCCCCTAGCAGCACGGTAACATCGTGCTCTCTAATTTCTCGTACCAACGCCTCCTTGCCTGCCCAATATCAACATGGTATTGAATAAACGGCGCCTTCTCTCACCCTTAGCAATCGGCAGCTGCCGCCGCTGCTCCTGCAATTGGTCCCATGTGTTCGCCAGGCGTTGTTTCTTCCGTGGGGAGTGCTATGCGCTTGTGGCTGCTTCACGTAGTTGGTGGTGGCATTAAATGGTCGTTTCTTGCGGCCGATGAAACTGTCATCGCTGTTCACCTCGACATAGGCGGGTTTTTTTCTTGCGGTGTGGTGTGCTTGTCTTTACAGAGGAATTGAAAAGCGGAATTTTTCTCGAGGTGAGGACGGACATGGTTGCAGCATGAAAAAATAGTTTGCCGCATCAGGCGACTCAATCGGCAACCAAACTGTGGAACCTTGGAATCCGCGCGCGCCTGTTATGATCGACATGTTCTTTGTCGGTCTGCAGACGCCGGCATTGTCATTTATTCACTCATGAACGCGTTGAACAATGATGGGCTTTCAAGACTCGCCACTATCATGGAGGAACAAGTCCAGCTTCTCCGACGCATGGACGAGCGACAGGTCGCAGCTGGTGAACAACTAGACGCGTATCACCTCGGACTTGAATCGCTCAAGCACACCAGATTTGTCTTCGCAGCCCATACCACAAGTGCCAGCTACAAGTAATAACACATGGGGCGCGTTACTTCGTTCCCGCGTCGCCGAAACTATACAACCTAAGGTCGAGCGATGGCGGAGCGGCCTCGATGCCCTGCTCGTGTTTGTGCGTCTCAAATCTGGGTTTGGTAAATTGCTGACGTCTACCAGCTGGGTCTATTTTCCAGTATCGTAACAGCGTTCCTGGTAGACTCCCTTAACGGGCTGCAGCCAGACGAAGTTGCTCGCACAAACCAGTTGTTGGCCAATCTCACTGAAATTATGATACAATTGAACACGGGTGCTGCACTGCACATCACCTCTCCGCCTCCGTTTGCGCCAGATCCTGTCAACGTTCGACTGAATTCTTACTGGTCCATTTCGCTCATTCTTAGCGTAAGTTGGCAGGCCTTATTCTGACTTCCTCCAACTGACTTTTTCTAGCTGTCCGTTGCCGCCTTGGCTGTAGCCTGCCGCAGCTTTCTCAACATGGTCTTACTTAGTGGCCATATCAAAGCTGTTGACCGTCTAATCGATATCAACAGGCGCTGGAAGCGCGCAGAAAAAGTCCTTGGCCCGGCGGTTGAAGTCATACCCCAGCTACTCATTATACCTGTGATACTGTTCGTAGTCGGCCTCCTGGACGATGTCTTCTCTTCCGTCGTTGCTCTAGCAGTATTGCCCGTTCCCATCGCCGCCGCCTCCGCTCTGTCTTTGCTCTTTCTTGTGGGTTTGGTGGGATTCCTGCTCTTTGCGTTGTCGGATGCCATTATCCGGCCTCACGATTCGCCTTTCCCGTCCACACTTGCGCGCGTCACAGGAAGTCTTCTCCCCATCACCCAACACATCGAATCCTGGTTGCATCGCAATGCGCCCCCAATGCCCTCTACATATCATGAAGTCGTCCAGGCAACTCACGACGACGATACGCTGGACCGCGCGGCCGCCGCTCTCCTCGGCGTGCTTAGATCTGCATACGTCGATGTGGAATCAGGTGCCACCCTCATCCACCTCCTCTCGCCTGAGGCAAGCCGGCGCTGCAATCACACCGCCGCGCGCGTAATTGTGGAGCTCTCGTACATATTCCGTCCAATGGGTGATCGCTTCCACCACGATGACCTTCTCGATCCGCTCACCCAGGCGGCGCGGAGATCGGTGTCATTCCGACCACT